>JAFMOC010000003.1:2105000-2120000 GCA_019802505.1 Corydoras sp. C115
TGCTGCCAGGATGGAAGCACAAGCCAGGAGCCACCAGCTGTTTCTGCAGAATCGTGACCTTCTGCAGCACATAGCTCTGCTGGTCCAACATGTCAGTGAACTAGAGGCCAGAGTCAATACAAGTGCTCAGTGTAAGTCATGAAAACAAAAACATAAGCTTTAACATTAATTTATATGGCTCTTACTTGACTTGTTGTAACATCTATCAACTACACTTACTTGTCTTTTGATATGTAGCTCTATCTATCCATCTTGCCATCTTTTCTATCTATTTAGCTATCTGTCTATCCATCCATCAGTCCTACATTTACAATTGGTCATTTAGCAGAGCCTTTTATCCAAAGCAACTTACAAGGTGAGCACAGGGTTAATCACGACATCCCTGTAGCAATGAGGGTTAAGGGTCTTGCTCATGGACCCACATTGGTAACTTCAGTGGACCTTGGATTTGAACCCCCAACCTTCAGATCGATAGCCCAATGATCTAACCACTGAGCTACCGCACCCATATTATATAGTCCTAATTATAATAATTCATTGTTGTTACTGTCTATGACACCGGCTTCTTTTAATTTTTTTTTTTTTTTGTAAAGAATATTGTTAGTTTTTTAGTTAGAGTGAAAACAAATGGAGAATAGCACCAGGTTTAAAAGGTTTTTCTGCTGGATGGTCAATTATCTGCCCATGTTCAGCTGTCTTGCAAAGGGATATATGTTTTTTTTCTCAGAATTGTAGGTATTCTTGAGGCACCAATTTCCTTGCATGTCAGCAACAAAATATAAATTAACAGTGTGTGGGATTTCTCTTTATCGCAATCAAGCCCTTTTCAAAATCTTCCACAAGCCATAATGCAGCCTAAAGACTTCTTAAATCATTTCTAGACAGTGGGTGTTATGTAAATGTAAATGTCTAACAATTAAAATGGTATAATATCAGTTTAACGAAATTGAATGCAATTTGTTAATCTATTTCAATCTGTCCTGTCCTGCAGATGGAGCTTGGAGGAGCACGTCCTCCCGCTGTCGCTCTCTCAATTTGAAGAACCACTACAGTTCAGACCAGCCGATCACTTCCACCCCAGCAGGGGAAGCCCAAATTTCCCCTACATCTGCTCAGTTGGCTCAGAACTGTGCTGAATCCTATCTTAGTCTGCTGAACACAGGCAAGCCCTGCACGGTCACGGTCAATGGCAAGCTAGCAAACACTGGACACAATCCAGGAAACATGGAGGGATTGGACAGTGCATACAGAGAAATCATAACAGACAACTCCACTGATCCGGACCCACGGTATGTGGATCTTTTCACACATGTACTAGTCACATAAAAGCTAATGTGCAAATTGAATTTGATATATAATTGCACTGTAATTTGTATCAAAATCTTTATAAATACATAATTAATGTCAAATTGGTTTGTGTTTTGCTCTGACTGTGTGGACTGTAATGGACTAAGACCTGTCCCGGTTATTTCCCTGCCTTTCATCCAGAGGGAGTCCAATAGGCTCCAGCTCGTCAAATCAACCGAACAACAAATAATTTAAAAACAAATGAATAAATCATTGTGTTTATCCTTTTTCTTAATTTAAATGCTGGCCTTTTAAATTCACCCCTCCTGTTTATCTTTTTATGCACCCAGATGAAATGTGGATATTGCTGTGCAAAAATAGAAGTAAGCTAAGTGCAAATAAACCTAATGACATTCTATTAAAAATCCCACACTATTTGACCTTAAAATAAATAGTTGAATATCAGGTGATGGAATATGAAAGTTTTATTATTAACCTTTTAGAATTTATTACCTGCAAGTGTCGGTGTTTGTATGTGAGCTGGAACCAATTCCATCTGCTTTCACATTTACATTTTATTTATAAATATGAAAACACACACACATGCATAAGCATAAGTACTTTTTTGGACTGACAATATGTCTAGTCAAAGCAACAACACTGTGTGCAAGTGTCCAAATTCACATTTTATTTAATACAGAGGCTATTGTAGTAATCATAGTTAAGCTCCTAACACTTACAGTTGTTTGCAAAACATCTGGCATCCCTTCGTGTAGAGTTTTTTTATCAATAAAAGCAAGGATATTAGAAAACCAGCAAGCATTTCAGTAGCATCTTCACTGGGAAACCAAGGTGTCAGACATAACAGGTGTCCCACCTGGCCAGCAGTCATCCATATTCCAATTTTAGACAGACAGGCAGTGTCTGCAGCCTTGTTTTTGGTTGTGTGCACTTCATTGTTGGGACCAGTTGGGCTTTGATTGACTGCATTGATTCAGCAATGCAAGTCTACAGTAAAAAGATCAATTTGATTGACAGTTCAGTAATGTAGTGCAAAAGAATTTCTGCTTGTTTTTGCTTTAAAACCTAAAATTACAGACAATGCCAGTGCTGTTTACCTCTTTCATTACAAATTATGTGTAAAGAAAGTGGTGTGAAAAACAAACTTTGCTTTATGTATAGTTTGTTTATTCATTGTATATGGTGTGGAATTTACTTTTCTGTATGATGGCACAGAATATGCATGTTATGCTATGGTTTGTGTTGTATTTAAGCACAATGCTTTGTCCTAGACACAGGTGACACAGAGACAGCAGTTGGCCCCATGTACACACACACACACGCACACCAAGCACTTTAATAGTAATACAAGAACACCTATACATTTGGAAAGTTATTTAAGCCAGTCTTGTGGAAGTAGAGCAAAAAGTACGCTGTATATCTTGTTGTAGGTTGCTTTAGATAAAACTGTCCGCAAGACAAGTGAGAGAACAACACAACTCGAGCCAGTAACTCAATTTCAGTATCCTTGCTGATCTGGTCCCAAGAATTTCCTTTACACTTTTCCATCCATCCGTTATCTTCCGCTTCATCCTATATATTAGGATCGCGGGGGGGTTCCCCATGTCCATTCAGGGGAGAATGTTTCGGGCGCTGGGCAGATACAACTAGGACAAGGCGCCAATCTATCGCTGGGCACACACACTCACTCACTCACACATACCCACTCTATATGGGGCAATTTGGAGAACTCAATTGACTTGATCCATGTTTTTGGACTGTGGGAGGAAACTGGAGAACCCGGAGGAAACCCATGCGGACACGGGAAGAGCATGAAAACTCCACCCAGATGGGGATTCGAACCGGGAATCCCTAGCGCTGAGAGGGGAACGTGCTAACCACTAAACCACCGTGCCGCCCCTTTACACTTTTTACATTGTTTATTTAATAATATAAAAACAGGTAAAGAAATAACTGAAAGCTGTATAATGTATTTAAACTTTAAGCAAATAGAAGTGAAGAACACTACACTCGTAGTTTTTTGGGTATATGGATATACAGGTGTACTTGCTCAGTGAGTGAACCACTTCTCCCGGCTGCACACTGCTGCAATTACAATTACTTTAAAACTTTTGTTAGCAACATTTTATTCATAAGATTTGAATTGAAACAACACATCAATTAAGAATCAATTGTTTCCCACATCATTAAGAAGTTTACATCACATGACACTACAGCTTCCTGGATGTGGTCTATAGATAAAAAATGATGGAAGAGTGTAACGAAGTATTGTTTGAATTGTAGATGAGATAAATTGTAGATAAAGTTTCTATGTTTTTCTCATGTGGGTTTATGTATGTGGGTTTTCTCTAGGTTCTCATTTTTCCTCCTACTGTCCATGAAAAACATTGGTGAACTGGCTGCTTCAAGGGCGGCATGGTGGCTTAGTGGTTAGCACGTTCACCTCTCAGCGCGAGGGATTCCCAGTTCGAATCTCAATCTGGGTGGAGTTTCCATGTTCTCCCCGTAACCGTGTGGGTTTCTTCCCATAGTCCAAAAATATGGCTCAATATATAAATATGCCCCATATAGAGTGTGTTTGTGTGTGAGTGTGTGCCCAGCGATAGATTGGCGCCCTGTCCTGGGTGTATCTCTCCCCTGGATTGGGCATATGGAACCCCCCCCCACAACCCTAGTAAAAGATAAAGTGGAAGATGATGGATGGATGGATAATGGCTGCTTCAAATTGCCCTATATTGCCCACACACCTTTATAGTGTGTGCGTTTGCCCAGCAATGGATTGGCACCCTGTCCTGGGTGTATCTGCATGTGCCTGAAATATTCTCCCCTGGATAGGCGTAGAGTATAGGATCAAGCGGTCAAGATTATGAAATGACTGTGAAGGGATAAAAATTTGTGATTTGTAAGTACTTTGTGCTCAAGGGAATTAGCGCATTCGATAACAATGGGGCAACCTGGCCGACAATTGCCCAAGGCCTATATTTCTTGAAAACTAGATGCACCTGGCGTCTGGTGGCTGGCTGGTGGATAATGCTCGAGGACAGCCAAGCTGTCTCGGGCTCCCCCAGATAAGGGATGGAACGGCGCGTTCAACCCCCCCCATAGAACTCCTTCAACAAGTTTTTTCAGAATAAGCAGAGGGAGGGATGGTTTTTCAATAAATAGTGTCAGGAACTGGACTCCGGGGCTCTGTCTTGGTGGGACCGGTGTGGTGCTGAGATCAGAGTCGGATCGCGATGGGCTTGTCTTGGACGAACACTGCTTTGACTCGGTTTGTCATAAATAAACCGCTTGATTCGAATAACTCTGAAATCATCTGTACTGTGCTTTTTGACGCCTTCAAAATTGGTTCATCGGGGAAATTTCAGATTTCCGAACAACTGAAATGTAGTCTCATTACTAAAGTATTTATTACACATTCTATGCTCAATCGATTAGAACTATTAATCGGAAGATCATTTTCTTCCAAGAACGTCTCTCAGTATTTCATTAGTGTTCAAATAGACTGGCATTTCCTTTGACAGCAACTCATTAACCAGACCTGCCATGTGAATCACAGAGAAAATGTAGCTTTCTAAATGTGAAGGAAGCATGCGACAATGAAGCACTGTTCTAAAACCAGCATGAAATATCATTGCCTGATTGAACCAGCTTTGTTAAAGTATGCAGCCTGCAGATGGTCCTTATAAACACTCTAAGCATTATAAATGCTCCCGAAGCTCTCATGTGTGTCGACTCTGGTCTGTTTATAACTTAATTTCCAAACACAGGCACACAGAGGGAAGAGTCTAAAAGAACGACCAGCCATGATTCATAGCTTCGCAAGAACAGTATGAAATGTCTTCCATCGCACACCCACACACCTCTGCTTACAAAGCCACATCCAAGAAAAGCATAAGCAAAATAAGGTGATTTATGTTTGTCTTGTTTACTACATGGCCGTCTATGTAAGAACTTTTGTAATCTTATTTTAAAGCACTTATGATCATACTTGCATACATACATAAATACATACATTCCTACATATGTTTCATCTCTTGCAGACTATGTAAGGTTGGCTCAAATGATTCAGTTCATTATTTATCCTTCCATGTATTGTTGTGTAAATCAGCATATTTTGTGTGTTTCCCTACATCTTAAGATTGTTTAGCTGTGTGTGTGGGTGTGGGTGTTAATCAGGATAAAAGCCCTTGTGTACTTCGTCTGTCTAAAATCTATATAAATATATAATTCATTTTTTGTTGTTGATGTCTGGATTGAGTGAGACTTAAGGACAGCCTCTTGCTATTTTGAGTCGATTTGGTTTAGTTTGTGCACACATGAACCTTCCAAACCTTCGTGTGTGGTTTGTGTTTTGAGTTTTGTGCACTAAAGATACTTTTGAAAGTGCATGAATATTTTTATTTTATTTTACCCATTTCAGTGTTTACTGGTAAAAGACAGTCAAAAGGTCAAAAATTTTGAGCCTTTAGTATGTTTTTTAAGCTGAGATTGATGTCTTAGGACCCATAACAGTAATTTGAAAGACTGCTTTGCAGTTCAAGGTAGTGTTAGAAAGTTCATGCCATTTGTAGAAATATAATTCCTCTATTGATGCTTTAATTGCAGACATGCATGTGATACTACATTAATTATATTTGGAAGTATTTTTACAGGCAAATACAAACATATAGCAGGGGTGGTATGAAATGTGATTTCAGATTTGTGTTAGGATTATGCAAAGCCAATAATGTAACAGGAAACACAAAAAGAAAATATTAAAGTGCAATCTTTCAAGTTATCAAAATGTACAAGTGATTTTATTATTTAATTAAAATGTATCACCACAGCCAAGGCAAGTAAATGAAATTAGTTAAACACAAAGCAGGCCTAAGGCTGCTGTGACGTGAACACTAAAAAATTGGTGCATTATTAAGATCATTTAAAAATAAATATAACCTTTTGATTTATTTTATTTAAGCAATATAGCTAAAGTAATACATACTTTTTTGTCATTATGCAAGTACCCCAAACAATGCTGGAGTGTATCCCAGCTCCCACAAAAAGAAGGAAAGAAGGTCAGAGAACAAGACAGAAACAACAGATCACCAGTCTATATATATATATATATATATATATATATATATATATATATATATATATATATATAGTCTAACAGTTTTATCTGTATAAACCTTGATGATGTTGTTTTTATGGCAAATTTATAGTTGTTAATAAAACATACACAAAATTAGGGAAAGAAGTATTCTTTACTCACTTAATCTCCAAAAAATGTCAGTCAGCCTGTATTTTCATTAAAAACTACCACCACTGTGCTTCACATATTGGATGTGTTGTGAATTTTGAGAGATAAAGCGAACTAGGAGAGCGACTGTGAGACATTGTGTGCTTTTAATAGTATACAAAAATGTGATTCTGTCTTGCGTGTGTTTTGAGCGTCCAATGTCTTTTAAAAGAATAATAATAATTATCAGGATATAACGGCGCTGCTGAAAAACAGCGCATGGGCAAAATCAGAAATATTAAATAGCCCAAGATGCCAAAGAGTTAACATTAACCAGTATGGAAAAGGTCTCCAGTTCTTTAAAAGTATACTTTTATTCCTTTGTAATCTCACATGCCTGGCTCTTGGCATGATGTTGGTTGGTCAGCCAATGCTACAGAGGGTAAAAAAAATCCATTATTTGCACACATCATCTATCTGATGGTGGATTGGTGTAATGCAGACTCTTCAGCAGTGGTTTTCAATTCTAAAATTTGATTTTATATTATAATTGTAGTTATAACAGTATACTAAGTATGCTTACAATAAAGTGACTTAATTTCATAATGGTGTTATACAAAGTTATGGGGGCACAGTTGGATTAGAGTAGATTTCTCAGAACAAGATAAAAAAAAAGTCACAGCCAGATTTGTGCGATGGAAGTCTGGTAACATCATCTATAGTTGTATACAGTCACTGAAACAAAGCCTGGACAAACTATTGATTAAGTTCAGTTAGATATAAGCTTAAAAGAAACAGAAAACTATACTGCTGACTCGAGGGAAAAACTAGCACACTGTGACCTAAATAAAATAAAGCCTAAAATGTTCCCATTTATGATGGAAATGTCATACTGAAAATAAAAAGCAACAATATTGATATATTATAGTTATATATGTTAGATTTTGCTTTTAAAAAAGAATTACATGCAGCTGAAACATTCTATAGCACTAAAATAATATTAAAATATAAGCAGTTTAGATTCAGTGTGCAGCCTCTGTATGGTTGACTTGCTCAGTCTGGCTGGCTGTTTATCTCGTGTGTGTGTGTGGTGTGTGTGTGTGTGTGTGTGTGTGTGGTGTAATATAACTTCCCTTATCAAAGCAGCAGTGTGTCAGATTAATGCACTAAGACATTTATGTGATTTTTTTTCTTCTCCAACCTGCTGTGAAGTCATTGTAGATTTGGAAATTGAACCCCACACACACACACACACACACACACACACACACACACACACACACACATCAGTCACATTTCTGAACACCCTACGGTTACCCACTATTATCTGATTTCCCTCAGCCTGTCCCTTGACTTCTTATAGTTTGGATTATTAGCTGTCTGTATCACTCACTTTTTACTCCTACAGATCTAAGTCTGTCTGAAGACCACATAGTTTGCCTTGTGTTGTTTATAATCCATCTCTACATACTTAAAATCTACAGAAATCCAAACAGTAATCATTTCTTCATATATTAAGGGGGGTTGCAGTTTAGTGCAAAAGGCTAAATTAAACAGTACAAGACCATAAGTATGTGAACACAGTAACATTCAGCTGTTTATTTTAAACTTATTGTCTTCTATTAGGGTTCCCATTAACGTTTTTTCTTTTAATAAATCCATGGATTCTTTTTTTTTTTTATTGAAAAGTTTCCACAATAAAATAAAGTTTTTAATCTGGGAGCTTCATCTTTATGAAATAAACAAAAAGAAAGACAGAACGTTAACTTTAACAACTTAAACAAAAACCCATAAAACCCATTTTCAAAATAAAACAAAACATTTGTGTAACATAATGAAGGCATTATAATAAAGTAAGAAATTTGGATTCTAAAAACAAGAAACTAAGTTTATTTATTTATTTTTCATGAACAGGTCGTTTTGTGTATTTAATATAAAATATAACATATTTTTAATATATAAAATTTACATTGTTTTTTTTGAAAATTCAATCTATTTAGTACATTACGTGATCTATCTATCTATCTAGCAATCTGTTTCTGTGTTGTTTTTAAAGTTTTAGGCCAAAAATAACTCCCCGATATTGTAGCTCATTTGTGAGGAATGCAACTTGGAGCAAATTATTGCCTCATCTTGTGAATTTGTGGGTTGTTGGTTCCCTTAGGTGCATTATCAGTTGACCATAGCTTCGCATGAAGGTACAACATTTGACAGTTTTCTATGACATTGCCACATGGAATGGTCTATTAGTAACTGCAAAAATGTCCGCTAGGTTTTGTGCCTGCATGAATTGCTGAGTTCACTGTTCAGAAGATATCCTCATACATTAGTGTATCGAGTAAGACAAATATTCCCTGAAATTTAAATAACCTAGAGCACAGTAATGTAGCACATAAACTAAGACTTTTAATATATTGAAAATAAAAAGGATGTTGAAGTTTATAATTTTCTCTGATTTAATTCACTGGGGACAGAAGATGAACACAATAAAAAGAGGTAGATAGATTCCTCATGGAGCTGTGGGCAAGATTGCTGTGCGTGACGCTGATCAGGATTGCTGACTTGAGACTTATGCTAATAGAGTGAGACAGTGTGGGTGAGGCTGGAGGGAAAAATGATGGACCTTTCGCAGCAGATAAACCATATATGAATGACATACTGTTAAAATGTCTCTGTCCGTGCACAAGATGTATGTTCTGTATAAAGGCTATATGTAGCTGAAATTCCTGTATTCTGATTTGATCTTCTGAAATTGTCTGTGCATCTTATTGCTGTGATTTTATAATATTTTTGTAATTATTGAGAATTTTCTGTTTAAGCAAAGAAATGTTACCTGAAGTAAAAGCAGCACAAAAATATATTTCTAGAATATTTAAATGAATTTGGTTATGGGATTAACATTTGTTTTTAATGTCTTGGTTAAACCAAAAAGCATATTAAGCAAAAAACACAGTACATGCACATTGAACATGAATCTAATCTGGCAAGAAGAAAAGCATTTCTTAGCAATTTAAAGCCCTAATTTACTTAAGGTAACATTTCACTTAACCTATTCCCTCCCTCCTCACTCTTATTTAATAGGTTATAATGATGATTATATTATAACAGTAACTAAATAGAAAGAATGAATGATGGCCAATCAATCCATCCAGAAACTTGACATGCTGTCTTGTTTAAAATAGTTTGAGTGCAAGAATAAAAACATATTTGTTAAAAAAAAAACACAATAAAAGGAAAGATTATATGGGATGCAATCAGAAATATATTATTCATTGAGCACCCTTTACATTTTTGAAATCATTGATTAATTGCTTAATTAATTGATTGATTAATTGATTAAGTACAGTTTTATAGCATTCCTTTACCTTTATACCTTCTGTGCTCAGTGGTTTATTTCTAAAAGAAAATGCAGGGGTTAACAGTGTTTTTGTCATTGACTGTATATTCCTGCAAGATTCCTGTTTTGTGAATAAAATTTTAGCCTATAATTATTTCTTTTACAGGGTTATACAGCTCATCCCAAAGCTGGATCCACCCCCTGCACCCATCAGCCGGAAGCGACCAAACAAAACTCTTTCTTCAGGTTTCGAGGCAACACCTATTAGCTCATCTTTCCCTGAAATGACTCCTTATTCTGTTTCTCCTGATGATTTCTACTCATTCAGCAACCACATGAGCATCTCGTGTTCAGTAAGTGAAGATTCAGGCTTGCGCTCCGACACCAAGCCATTAGCCGAGGATCCGTTTGAAGACCGAAACTCCGCTGCTTTCTCCACCTCTAGCACCTGTAGCAGTTTACCAGAAGACCGCCCCTCGACTGGCACGCCACCTTGCCCCGCTACCCCACAAAGCAACTATGAGTGTACACCTCCGTTTTCATCACCCCTCAACAAGACATGTCTACACATCAGTCTGAGTGAAGATGAGCTTTTAGAGGATGACATTTTAAATACAGTTAAATAGTTTTGGGATTTCCTGGACCAAAAAATGGGCACCATCTGGATGTAGCTCTGATCTGAGGTTGCTGCTGTTGGTCAGGTCTGGGTTCAGCTAAGTTATGTGCCTAAAGTATCATTCTGCGTTCATCTGATGTTCTGAATGATCTGAACCACCAGGTTTTTATCAATGGATTTTTTTTTCACCCTGATGGCACAGGCACATTCTAACAGTGCCATTATTCATCAGGCTCAAACTTGTGAAAGAGTGATTCAGGGATCATGTGACCTTATTTTCAAACATGGATTGGCCACCACAGATTCCAGACCTGAACCCCATCAAGAATCTTTGAGATGTGCTGGAGAAGACTGTGCAGCCAAAAAATTATTGCAACTCTAGACAAAAATAAATGTTGACGTTACAGAAGCTTGTGGAGACGATGGCACCGCAAATTCATGTTGTAATCAAAGGTAAAGGTCCAATGAATTATTAGTGTGATCATTTTTGGTCAGGCAGTCTATGTAGTCCACAGTACCTTGCAAAATACTTCCACCCCTTGATCTTTCACCTTAATTTTTATTAAACATTTTACGATACGGGTTATATTAAAGAAATAAGGCACAAGTGGATGTGCATCATTGTGAATAAATCAAGGGAAAGAGGTGTTATTAGGAACAATGTGAAGCGGTACACAGTCACACCCCTTTACCGGGATTTATTTACAATAATATGATAAGATACACCTTTATGGAGAAATTCCCATTCTCAGCAGCAACTTACAATAGATGGGAACGGTAAAAGATATTTAGCTATTAAAAAAAACCTAAACAATTATAAAAGAAATAGAGATCTATATATACCAGTAAATTTACAGTGATGTACATGACATATAACACAGAGGAACAAAATGAAACAACTATTGCACATATTATAATATCATTTGATATCAGATTGCACAGCAGAAAAGTATTGCACATAGATGATTGAAATATATATCGCACCATCAATGATAAATTTTATTGCACAATGTTATTTTTAGTTTGGGTTGGAGTGATTGCTGAGAGCAGTGCTGATTGTACAGTCTAACTGCAGCAGGAATGAAGGACCTGTAACACTCCCTAACACACTTTGGGTGATGCAGCCTTTCATTAACAGTGCTGCTAGAGTCCCATACATTGGTTGGGATTCATTGCCAGAGTTGCTAGCTTGTTTGGCATCCTCCTGTCTCCCAGGGGTTCCCCCAGAACAGAACTGGCCCTCCTAATAAGTTTGTCCAGTCTGTTCCTGTTTGCATTCGTAATGCTGCTGCCCCATCACACCCCCCACTCCACAAAATATGGCTGATGCCACCACGGTGTCAAAAAGGGTCCTTAGAAGTGGCGCCCGTACCCCAAACGACCTTAATGCACAACTTTGAGTGCCTTATTGCTTTTATAAAACAATTACAAACACACTATAGTATAAAAAAGGTTTGATTCATAAACACATTTATTAAAAGCAAACTGGTCTTCTATGACATCATCTAGTCTGTTTTTGAAGTGCCAATACTCCCATCTAGTGGCCAAATTACAGAACGCAGTTTATAAAAACCATAGAGAAAAAAATGTATTGTATATCATCCATTGGTACCAATGTGAAGCGGTCAGAGATGTGTGTTATTGTCAATAATGCACAAATGGCTTGGCGAATCAGATTTAATGACTGGAACTAACCATTTTACAAAACAGTTTAGGGTTGTTTTAAGTATTGAATCTACATTTAATAAGTGATATTATTAAACATAAGAGAAATTATATGATCATGCTCTGGATGCTTTATTATGTTCTCCTTCTTGTTTTTACATGTATTGTCCAATTTATAGTTCCATATAATTTTACAGTAACAGACTGTAGTCCAGCTCTTTTCCAAATACTTTGTCAGTTCTCTTTCCTTTGTTCTTTACTAATCAAAACTACCACAGAGCAGGTACCATTAGGGTGATGCATTGTTCTTAGCACTGCAGTGACACTAATGTGGTAGTAGTGTGTAAGTGTGTTGTGCTGGTACAAATAAATAGAACATTAGGTCTACATTTTGTGCATTCTATTAAACACATCTACATTATTGGACCACCTTGTAGATGTAAGGTTAGATGCAGCTGCTCATTTGTTGCCACTCAGTTTGTGTCGTTTTCTAATCTTTTGTCCGTGCTCTCAGGTCACTGCCTACGTGATGCTGATGGCTGGACATGTTCTTATTCCAGCATTATTAGTAAGGTGTTCAAAAACTACAACTCACTACCACGCTGTCACCTTGTCGGTGTCACTGCAGTGCCAAGAATGAATTGAACCCTCAATTGTCAATTGGACTTACAAAGTATGAAAAGAAACAAATGAAATAGAGTCTGTTATTCTACACACTACAAACTATAAAATTACAAAGTGCAAATGGTCTGGAACTGTGTAACCTGGACAATGGTTGTAGAAACAAGGTGGATCATATGAAGGGGCCAGAACGTGTAGGATGCAAAATTCTTTTTTATTTCACAAATTAGATGATTGCATTTTTGGTTATTTAACTTTTTAATTCATTCTTTTGCAACCCATTAGTATTTAAACTCACAGCAGATGGTGATTGGGGTCAATGTGGTTGCATAATATCAATATACATATACTGTAACTGGACCAGAAGACCAGTTTTGTTTCGGTACTTGTCTAGCTTAACATCAGAGTTTACAACAACTAGAAGTTGCACGTTGCTCCAAGTAGAATTTAGAATAATGTTTTAAGGCTCTAAATTATGCTTTAAAACGTGCACTCAGTTATGTTGAACCACAACGGCAACTCACTGTTTATATTGACAGAATTTATCCATCCATTATCTTCTGCTTTATTCTCTACTAGGGACGCAGGGTGGTTCCCCATGCCCATCCAGGGGAGAACGTTTCGGGCGCTGGGCAGATACACCCAGGACAGGGCGCTAATTTATCGCTGGGCACACACTCACTCACACAGACAAACTATATGGGGTAATTTGGAGAATTCAGTTAACCTTAATCCATGTTTTTGGACTGTGGGAGGAAACCCGGAGAAAACCCACGCGTACACGGGGAGAACATGGAAACTCCACCCAGATTAGGGTTCAAACCGGGAATCCCTAGTGCTGAGAGACGAACCTGCTAACCACTAAGCCACCGTGCCACCTGCCAGCATTTATAAACAAGTTAATAGCAGTGTGGTGTTATTTGCAGGAACTGGTGATTTAGTCAACAGGGAGAAACAGCAGACAAGGTGGATAAGGTTAAGTACACAGTGGATTAATTTGGTAACTTGTGAATGAGGCAGGGATTTAAATTTTTATTAGATCCCAATCATATTTCCAAATTTACAGCGAGAGGTAGACCTACCCTTCCTAGTGTAGACCTGCTCATTTGTGGCAATAATGTTGAGCTAGAAAAAAGGTAGAAAAAGGGTAATGTGTTTTAATCTTATTTGAATTATCTTTTGATTTGGCTCACAGGGAACACTTGAGCCTGGACAAATAGTACAAATCTGAAATAATTAATTGAATTAAAAATGTGATTAAGAAACTAAATGTGATGGGTGTGGATATTTATGCAAGGAACTCTAAATCCAGGCTCATGCAATATGGCAGTGGAATCGAATTGGAACAAAAATGAGATAAACGAGGTCAAATAAAGCCATCTGTGGTATCGTTTGTTCAACATTTCCCACAATGCAATACAGCATGGTACTTCAACATGGTTACCTCAAACTGCTGTCAGGTGAACAACAATGTCAATGCCAAAGTGCTCATACTCATTTATGATTTAATTACTTACTTTGATCATTTCGGTTGCCAAAGTATATACAGGAATGTGATCCCAAAAATAAAAACAGCTGTTTGGAATCTTTGATTCATCAGTTATACTGTATTTTAGCAGTGTGGGAATGACTGTTACCCAAAGGTTCCTTTTCACATGTTTGTTTTGACATGTCTGATACAACCTTCAGGTTTTAAGGTTAAAATCAATTCTGTGTTTCCAGTTAAGGTCTGGATTAATATATACATTTGTGACAACAGAAGACTTGGGTTAAAAAGCTGTAGAGGGATTTTTAATAGAATTCTTTAGTAAAAATTTACTGCAATTTAATAGGAAGAAAAAGATACACTGATATTTCGGGAGTGGGGCGTTTTAGATTCTGATTACTTTGTCATGATGAAAAAGGACAGTGTGTTTGGAACTGTACAGTAGCTATGTGTCTACATATACACATTGAATGCATAATAAATAATGTATTTTTTTTATTAACACAAGTACATTTCTAAAAATATAATTGTACGGGTACTGCACATTAATAAACTACTAATATAATACTTTGAATGACACATAGCTACTGTTGCAGTGCCATAGCATTTAAGGGCAAAGTTAGTTTGTCACTGTTAATTTCTGTTTTGCATTATTGTGTGCTAAATTTTAGTAGTTTAACACACACAACTGTAACCTGAAGTGTACGTTAACATTCTGTGCAAATGTACTGGATGAAGGTTAT
>JAFMOC010000003.1:2125000-2370000 GCA_019802505.1 Corydoras sp. C115
TCTAATTAGAAGGTATGTCATTTGGTCTGGGTGGAAAATGCCCATATATGGTGTAATGCTTATTTACATCCCTCCGTAATTAAGACTTATGTGTTTCTTTTTGATGTTGACGAGCCTTGTTCAGACTGGCTGTAAGACAAGTGGAACAATAGATGTTTCTGCTTGTTGCCAATGCTAGATAGTCAGTCTCTCACTCTGCTGCACTGTGGAATTACCATTAAAGCACTTATTTTCCTATCCTTTCAAGCTGTAATGTTTTAAAGTAATTTCTCACAGGCAGTGCACAGCAGTTTCAGCTGAATGTTTTAACAAAGGGAGTGCACTTTAGTGCTTATAGAGAGTGCTATTTGAAAGTGTCTAATAATTCATCTAGGTGGCCTCATTTAATAGTGTTTAATTTAAATGCATGGAATCTTTTAATTTACACAAATATATGCAAAATACACATTTTATCCATTTTATCCTCAGCCATATATATATATATATATATATATATATATATATATATATATATATATATATATATATATATATATATATATATATATATATACAGTTGTGATCAAATTTATTCAACCCCCAATGCTCCGAAGGGTTTTATGGAATTCAGTGCACATTTGTAATTGTGTTCATAATGAAATCTTACAAGGACTTGTTAAAGAACTAAATGCAACTAAGATAGCATCAATTGTTTTTGTCATAAAGTATTAAATGGCCTTTTTGTGATTTCTTCATTGACACAATTATTCAACCCCTTTACAACTACCACTCATAAGAACAGAGGTTCATTCCAGTGTTTTCAATCAGGTATTGAAAACACCTGTGGATGTCAACGAGCAGCAATCAAGCATAATAAGCACCAATTAGGCAGATTTAAAAGGACTGTGATACTCAGCTCCTTCTAGACATCTACTGGTGTGTTTACAAGCATGGTGAAGGCAAGAGAATGGTCCCACAAGACAAGAGAAGAGGTTATTGCTCTTCACAAGAATGGCAATGGATATAAAAAGATTGCGAAGTTGTTAAATATTCCAAGAGACACTATCGGAAGTATCATTCGCAAGTTCAAGTTAAAGGGCACAGTGGAAACGTTACCTGGTCGTGGCAGAAAGAAGATCCTGACCGCGACTGCTGTGCGCTACCTGAAGCGTAATGTGGAGAAAAATCCCCGCGTGACTGCTAAGGAACTGAAAAAAGACCTGTCAGATGTGGGCACTGAAGTTTCAGCTCAGACAATAAAGCGCGCACTGCATAACGAAGACCTCCATGCCAGAACTCCCAGGCGTACCCCCTTGCTGACTCCAAAGAACAAAAAAAAGTCGACTGCAGTATGCCAAAAGTCATGTGGACAAGCCACAAAGGTTTTGGGACAGTGTACTGTGGTCAGATGAAACTAAATTAGAACTGTTTGGGACAATGGACCAGCGCTATGTTTGGAGGAGGAAGAACCAGGCTTATGAACAAAAGAACACCTTGCCTACTGTGAAGCATGGCGGGGGGTCAATTATGCTTTGGGGCTGTTTTGCTTCTAATGGTACAGGAAAGCTTCAACGTGTGCAGGGTACCATGAATTCCCTTCAGTACCAGGAGATCTTGGAGGAAAATGTGATGGAGTCAGTCACAAACCTGCGGCTTGGGAGACGTTGGACCTTCCAACAGGACAATGATCCGAAGCACACATCCAAGTCCACTAGAGCATGGTTGAACATGAAAGGCTGGAACATTCTAGAGTGGCCATCGCAATCACCAGACTTAAATCCAATTGAGAACCTCTGGTGGGACCTAAAGAAGGCAGTTGCAGTGCGCAAGCCTAAGAATGTGACTGAACTGGAGGCTTTTGCCCATGAAGAATGGGCTAAGATACCCATAGGTCGCTGCAAGACACTTGTGTCAAGCTATGCTTCACGCTTGAAAGCTGTCATAACTGGAAAAGGATGTTGTACTAAGTACTAAAAAATAATGTCACTAGGGGGTTGAATAAAACTGATAATGATGTGAGCACAGTAAAGACATTTGTGGTTATTCCATCATAAATATTATGTTATATTTGTCTAATTTATAAGTGCCTCTTTGATATAATTGTAAATAAGATGACTGAAATGATCCAAATCAATGTCAAACTGGCCAAAACACTTTATTTCAGTGGGGGTTGAATAAATTTGATCACAACTGTGTATATATATATATATATATATATATATATATATATATATATATATATATATATATATATATACACGGTATATACAGTGTGTGTATATATATATATATATATATACTGTATAGGGCACGGGCACGGTAGGGCACGGTAGCTCAGTGGTCAGGGTGTTGGACTATCAATCTGAAGGTTGGGGGTTCAAATCCCAGGTCCACTGAAGTTACCAATGTGGGTCCTTGAGCAAGACCCCTAACCCTCATTGCTCCAGGGATGCTGTGATTAACCCTGTGTTCACCTTGTTGCTTTGGATAAAAGCGTCCAATAAATGACCTAATGTAAATGTGTATATATATATATATGTGTGTGTGTGTGTGTGTGTATGTGTATGTGTGTGTGTGGCGGCACGGTGGCTTAGTGGTTAGCACGTTCGCCTCTCAGCGCTAGGGATTCCCGGTTTGAATCCCCATCTGGGTGGAGTTTCCATGTTCTCCCCGTGTCTGCGTGGGTTTCCTCCGGGTTCTCCGGTTTCCTCCCACAGTCCAAAAACATGGATCAAGTATATGAGATAATGAATGAATGAATGAATAAATGTGTGTGTTTGTGTGTGTTTGTCTATACATTCTATAAAGAGTTTATTTTGCATTTATATCGGTGTAAATTATCATTCATTCATTATCTCCCGCTTTATCCTCTAGTAGGGTCGCGGTGGGGTTCCCCATGCCCATCCAGGGGAGAACGTTTCAGGCCCTGGGCAGATAGACCCAGGACAGGGCGCCAATCCATCGCTAGGCACACACTCACTTACACTGACACACTCTATATGGGGCAATTTGGAGAATTCAATTGACTTGATCCATGTTTTTGGACTGTGGGAGGAAACCGGAGAACCCGGAGGAAACCCACGCGGACACGGGAGAACATGGAAACTCCACCCAGATGGGGATTCGAACTCTTGGTCAGCAGTCACTGGTGTTACTGCTCAAATTTTCTAGAGGTGAATTGACATCTTGAGTTGCTTGTTAATGGTTGTGAGGATATATAAACCTCCACAGGACACCAGTGGGTAAGGTTGTATCAAAGCAAAGGTGTGGAGTTTATAAATAAGAGTGTGTTCCCTATACAAATCCACGATATTGCTTTGATTATTGAGACATTTGACATCCTTACTCCACTGTTAGGGCTTTGTAAACTGTGCTTTGTTTGCCTCTGCACCTCTCGCCCCCCGTCCCCTATTTTGAGAGCTTTGAAGCCACACACTCTCACAGATCACTACAATGTGTGGTAAGAGGATTTATACTGCTAGTCATTTTGGACTGTGTTTTGAAGTGATGTTGCCCTACCATATCCGTTTCTTTTCTTTGTTTCAATTTCCTATTCACATAATGTTCTAGATTCATTCATTCATTCATTCATTATCTTTCGCTTTGTCCTATATATATTAGGGTCGCGGGGGGGTTCCCCATGCCCATCCAGGGGAGAACGTTTCGGGCGCTGGGCAGATAAACACTCACTGACACAAACACACTCTATATGGGGCAATTTGGAGAACTCAATTGACTTGATCCATGTTTTTGGACTGTGGGAGGAAACCGGAGAACCCGGAGGAAACCCACGCGGGCACGGGGAGAACATGGAAACTCCACCCAGATGGGGATTCGAACCGGGAATCCCTAGCGCTGAGAGGAGAACATGCTAACCACTAAGCCACCGTGCCGCAACCATGTTCTAGATTAAAACTGCAAAATCATATTCATTTATTTTACTAATATACTTTTAGATTCACCGGTACGTTTGGATAATCATTTAAGAACATGATCCTACTGAATATGTAGTGTACAAATATTTAAATGTATTTGAAACCGTTTGCATATTTTTTTGTTTATATATACAGGCTCTGTGGTAATAATTACATTATAACATAATGAAAAAATGCTGGAACATGTATATGCCACACATTAGATTGGTTTTTAGCAACATGGATTTATAAGGAAGGTAATAATATAGCCTGCAAAACAGAGTTCGTTTTCATATTCTGTATATTAAAAAACTTCGAAATAATCACGTAGTTGCACAAACACCCACACAATAAATTTATTTCAGTGAAAGTAGCCTTATCCCTTACCATCTGGTTTCTTTTATTTCTTACTGTTTATTTATTATTTGAAATAAGAGGCAAGACCAATCAAGTGCCCCACAATATTAAGAAAATCAAATGAATAGTTATGTGAATGTGCGTTATTATAATTTTGGTACTTAACTCTTATCAAATATTTACACAGATAGGGCAAGGTACGTCAGTCGTTAGGGCGTTGGGCTATAAATCTGAAGGTTGGGGGTTCAAATCTCAGGTCTGCTGAAGTTACCAGTGTGGGTCCTTGAACAAGGCCCCTAACCCTCATTGCTCCAGGGATGTTGTGATTAACCCTGTGCTCACCTTATAAGTCACTTTGGATAAAAGTATCTGATAAATGACCAAATGTAATGTAAATGTAATATACTGCCAGACATGTAATCTTTATATAGGAAAAACATGCACACCTGACCTGAGAATTGAACCCAGCATCCTCTGACTGTGATGCTGCTGTGGCACCATAAGTGTGAGCTGAAAAGTTAAAATTTTTTTTGTTTTGGTTCCACTGGGGGCGGCACGGTGGCTTAGTGGTTAGCACGTTCTCCTCTCAGCGCTAGGGATTCCCGGTTCGAATCCCCATCTGGGTGGAGTTTCCATGTTCTCCCTGTGTCCGCGTGCGTTTCCTCCGGGTTCTCCGGTTTCCTCCCACAGTCCAAAAACATGGATCAAGTCAATTGAATTCTACAAATTGCCCCATATAGAGTGTGTGTGTGTGAGTGAGTGTGTGCCCAGCGATGGATTGGCGCCCTGTCCTGGGTGTATCTGGCAAGCGCCTGAGATGTTCTCCCCTGGATGGGCATGGGGAACCCCACCGCGACCCTAATAGAGCATAAAGCGGGGCGGCACGGTGGCTTAGTAGTTGGCACATTTTCATCTCCGCGCTGGTGATCCAGTTTCGAATGCCGATCAGGCTGGAGCTTCCATGTTCTCCCTGTATCCACATGGGTTTCCTCCAGGTTTTTCACTTTCCTCCCACGGATTCAAAACATGGATTCAAGGTAAATTGGCTTGGCTGCTCTAAATTACTAAATTGCCCCTATTTAAATGGCATATGTATATATAGATTAGATAGACTGGTGCCTTTGTGTATCTGCCCAGCGCCTGAAACGTTCTCCCCTGGATGGGGGCATGGGGACTCCCCCTGCGACCCTAATAGAGGATTAATCAGAAGATAATGAGATGATATTACAAAAAAAGTGAAATGTAATATATAAACAGCATTTTATTACGTTATTTATTTACATTGTACTATAAGGACTAACTGCAATCGAACAGCATCTTTTTTGCATTATTTCTAAAGTTAGGTTAGATTTGGAAGCTCTGTTCATATACCTCCCTGTTCTTCAGTGCATATACGGAGCAACAACACATCCCCCTACCAGACATCACTGACAACCGATGTGACATTGATTTATTTAGACAAAACATAAAGGAGGTGTTGAGAGGGAGGTGGGGTGAAAGTGGCTTGCATGAATGATAATACAAATTATTTAAAAATATGGTGTGCCTATGATTATTTCAGCCAATAACAAAATCTAATCCATCAGCTGCACCACTGGGTGACTGGAACAGTTAATATCGGTTGTTGACCTGAATGTGGTCTGTCTGTACTGATGCAGTGCTCTGTTTTAAGATGATGATAAGGACTATTACTGTCTGTCAAGTGCGCCATAAATGCTTGATGACTTTTGCATCCGTGGAGGAAGTAAAACTCTATCACTGGTCTTTCAATTTGAACTTTAATGTTTACATAGATGTACAGTACAGTACCAATTGAAAGATTGTAGACACCCCCTTTTTGCTTTCTTATTGTCCAGACTGCAGTCCATCTGTTTGTGGACGACAGTACATACTGTGTTAGTCCCCTTTACTCTGTTCTCTAACGGTCAGGACCCCAATAGTTGCACCACAGAGCAGGTATTATTTGGTTGGTGCATTTTTCCTATCACAGCAGTGTCTCTGAGGTGTTTATATAAAACCACAGGAGCACTGCTCACCTCATCAACCCCCTCACCACATCAGTGTCACTGCAGAACTGACAATAAATTATCCACCACTGAAATTATACCTGTTCTGTAATGATCCTGAGAACAAAGAACCAACGGGACAAACCAAAAAAAGAAAACTGATGGACTACGGTCTGATATTGTAAAAATACAAAGTCCATCTATATGGTAAGTGAAAAAAACTAGACAATCAACCAAGAAGGAGTTGTGTCCAAACTTTTAACGGGTACTGTATATAATACAGTGATGAGTGAGGATTCTTTGTTTATAGTTTTCACCTCTGTGCAAAGTATTGTATTTCTCGAAATAACTACAGAGTGTAAATATTTATCGCTACATTTGATTTTCATGGTTTTTTTTCAGCACACTTGGACTTCTGATTTCAGAATACTCATTTTCAGACATCTGCAGTAATGAACTCTGCATTTGATTTCACTCACTTCTCTGGACATCCATTCCCGAATTCTCAAAAATGATCCTGGGGAATTCGTGCCCTTGGACGTGTCCTCGACTTTACAGAGATAGTTTGGTCTGCTTCTCCTTTTTTTTCAAAGCAGAATCATTTTCTTCAGTAGACTTGCCATGTGCACCTGTTTCCCATCAGCCCTGTTGTCAGAGCAATGCTATAAATAGACTAAAACTTCCTACCAGAGTATAACAAGGTCTTGGATCTGTACTTATTCTGCATGCAGTTTTAATTTCTTTGTCAAAAACAGGACATGGCTCGTTATGTTTGTAATAATCTGCAGTCGATTTATGTAAAGAAACCCATAAAACAATGAATAAAACAATGAAAGCGCTGCTTAAATCTAGAAATAAGTTAAATAAATAAATAAATATATTAATAAATGTTCTCATACACCTAATTTAAATATATACAGTATGTGTATACACTCCTTTTAATTTATTCATTTCTATTAATGAGAATTATAGTTGTTTTTGTGTTGAACTGAAAGTAACAACACAGCTAGAAAGACCTTTAGACAGGTTTCATGTGCAAAACATGACACGCTTATTTAACTGTGAGATTTGGCCAATCAATCTTCTGGCCTGCTGTGGAAGTGTGGAGGAAAAGCAGCATGCCCAGAGGAGATCCAGATGGAGAAAACATGCTAGAATCCACACAGTTGCACTTCATTTTGGGCTATGAGCAGTGCCAAAACTTTATATTTGGGACATGTGCAGTTTTCTCGGTGTTATCAGATTACTTGGAAGACTAAATTGTTCATAATAAATTATTGTCAATATGCAATGCTGTTTAGTTTAGTAAATACAATTGAATGTTTTTAGCAAGCAGTCTATTCTCTGGTTTTGTTTTTACAAACTTTTATTTGTTCAACTCTCCGTGACATTATTACTAAGGTTGCATGATTAGCACTTTTCTAGTAAAGTTCCATTTTAAGCATGATTTACCAAGTACTTTACAATAACATTACTCATAATAAAATAAATACTATGAAGCTGTTGTGAAAAGGGCGGCACGGTGGCTTAGTGGTTAGCACGTTCGCCTCTCAGCGCTAGGGATTCCCGGTTCGAATCCCCATCTGGGTGGAGTTTCCATGTTCTCCCTGTGTCTGTGTGGGTTTCCTCCAGGTTCTCTGGTTTCCTCCCACAGTCCAAAAACATGGATCAAGTCAATTGAATTCTCAAAATTGCGCCATATAGAGTGTGTATGCGTGAGTGAGTGTGTGCCCAGCGATGGATTGGCGCCCTGTCCTGGGAACCATCTCCACCCAGATGGGCGATTCGAGACGTTCTCCCCTGGATGGGCATGGGGAACCCCACCACGACCCTAATAGAGGATAAAGCGGGAGATAATGAATGAATGAATGTTGTGAAAAGCATTTTACCCATTATACATGACTGAGTAGCCCATAGAGAGTGATTTGAACAAAGACAAAGAGATTGCTGCTGAATTATAAACTACAGTGACGCAAGCAGGTGAAGTTTGTGAGCTCTGTTTTCATAAAGATACATTTTTTGGGCAGCGTATTCTCTTGGGTTTCACTTTCAGTTGAAATGGAGAAGATTCTTATTGTTGACATGTTTACATTGGCATTAATATTTAGTTATTCTATACAAACTTGGTGAGTAACACAAAATCAAATGAGTAACTAGTTCCATCCATTCATTATCCTCCGCTTTATTCTCTATTAGGGTTGCGGTGGGGTTCCCCATGCCCATCCAGGGGAGAACGTCTCGGGCGCTGGGCAGATACACTCAGGACAGGGCACCAATCCATCGCTGGGCGGGCACACACTCACTCACACAGACACCCACACAAACACACTCTATATGGGGCAATTTGGAGAATTCAATTAAAGAATGTTTTTGGACTGTGGGAGGAAACCGGAGAACCCGGAGGAAACCCACGTAGACACAGGGAGAACATGGAAACTCCACGCAGATTGGGATTTGAACCGGGAATCCCTAGCGCTGAGACGTAAATGTGTGAGTAACTAGTTAGGGAGCAATAATACGGAATAGCAATATTATATGTAATAAATCTTTGTTTGCAACTGTTATTGGCATCTTTCATTTAATATTTTGAGCTGCGTTTACTTATAACTTATAAAAAATTACTTTTTTTTACCTATTATACTTAATGAGGCTGAAAAACATGTAGCTATAAAAATATCCTCAGATTTTGTGGTCCAAACCTGCCGCCTTCTCAGTTTATTATATTTAAAACTAGAATCACTTTGAATCACTTGGCTGAGGCAGTCAGTTAGTGATTTCATAGTTGTACTTCCAGAACTTTGCTTTTGCTTGTTTATCTTTGTGTCCATGTCAAATTCACAACTTATGTGTTGCCGGTCCCACCAGATTTCATTCTCAAAATAATCTGAATATCTGGCGAAATATAGGCACTAGAGTAATTTGGACTTCAGGCTTTGCTTTGCCAATCTTCTCACTGACATCTGGTTTTATTCAAAAATAGTTGGAGAGATATTCTGACCCCAGGACCTTACTAGTGTAATTCATGAGCTGTGATTTTTTTTTTGGGGGGATTCTCAGACCCTTCCAGCCATATAAACAAATATACAGATATCCTTTTTCTGGCAGACAGCATAACATTAGTAATATCCTGTATTTCTTCTTTACAGTGATCGCTGTATAATTACAGACTTGTGAATAACGTTATATGTTAGCCTGCATGAAACAAGCTTTTTTTTTTTTTTATAAAACCAGCATTACACAACAACCTTTTCACAGCAAAAGTTGAGAGAATAATGGTATCCACTTATCTGGCATCCAAATTCAGACATCACCAGAGTGAAATTGGGTAAATAGTATTTTGTAATTCTAATGATTACATACATGTATTCCAAACAGCAGTCCTAAGTTCACTTCATGGGCAGGTTTTTTTTATTGCTTTGCATGCACCCACTGTGTCTGTATGGATTTTTATCTGGAATCTCTGATATGCTAGTTTGTGAAGTGGTGATGAAAATTGCACCCTCACATTAGGGTGTAAATGTGTGAATAAATGTCTGTGTCTTCACTCTGATAGATTTGTACCCTGTCTGGTCATTTCTAGTCTTCCTCCTTATCTGCTCTTGTAAGAATCCAGCAACCCACCATGACTCTGCTCAAAGTAAGTGGAATAGAACATTAATAAATGATTAAAAGTAACTGTTTACCTTTTTGTTTATTTCTAATTTGCTGCTTTTTCTCGTCAGTGTTTGACCAAAGCACCTGGCAAACCTTGACTTCATGGCTAATTAATCCAGTTACACTTTATATGGACACTCTATTCATAATGCATTATAAACACATTTGTAACATTTACAAAGCAACTTACAAGTTTACCAACTTGGTCAGAGCAAGAGGTTTTATCTTACCAACTTTATCTTTATGTTTTGTGTTTTATTTCTGCCTGCGATATTAGTGGAACCTCTGTCTGCTCACAGGTAGCCCATGTAGTTTAGCCTTTGTGCTGTCCACATACATTAGAGCATGGTCATTCATCCCTGGTCCCACCGCAAGGAAGAGCGTGTGGTGTGCAGTAAGATGATAACCCCCTGCTGGCTGAGGGCTCGCTTCCCGCTGGCTCAAGCAGCACAACTTTCACTTGGCGGTGCAGCTTGGTAAGTGGACAGTGTCAGATTGGTAAGGAGGTTTAGATTAGTTTAGAGAGGTCACTTGTGCATCTGGGGTATTGTTTAATGCTATATGTGGTATGTAGGATGTGAACCTGACATGAGGTACTTTATATTGCTTTTAATTATTGTCTCTTGTATTTTCTGTTCTGTTTGAGTCTGGCATGCTCACGTTTTCTATCATGCCATATCATGTCATAATTTAAGTTGCAAATGAAGCTCACTATAATCATGCATATTTTATCTATTGCTTTACAATTTAAATTCACATAATCTATTTTAGATGGAGTTATTTACATAATAATGTCCAGAGAGTGGCTAGACAGAAACCTAGACAGAATTAAAAAGTTTGCTGACTGAATGCAAAGTAAGTCATTAAAACATCTTCATCTACAGAAATCGTTTTGGATTTTATTTTTTTGTCCAGGGAATTTTCCTCCTTATTTTTAAATACAAAAAAATCCACTTTTATTTAAAGGAGGGACACATTCACAGTTATCTAAGTAAAGTCATGCGTGCCTGATTTCTTGAGTCCAAAACAACATTTAGTTCAATGCAGTATCTTTTATTAGAATCAATTAATAATCAATGCTGTTTAAAGCAATCATATTCTTATTCTATTGATCATTACTGTAAAACATTACCAAAACATTACTGTTTTTAGTATAATAAAAAAACCTATTTTTTATTATTATATATATATATATATATATATATATATATATATATATATATATATATATATATATATATATATATATATATATATATTGGCGGCACGGTGGCTTAGTGGTTAGCACGTTCACCTCTCGGCGCTAGGTATTCCCGGTTCGAATCCCCATCTGGGTGGAGTTTCCATGTTCTCCCCGTGTCTGCGTGTGTTTCCTCCAGGTTCTCCGGTTTCCTCTCACAGTCCAAAAACATGGATCAAGTGAATTGAATTCTCAAAAATTGCCCCATATAGAGTGTGTCTGTGTGAGTGAGTGCCCGCCCAGCGATGGATTGGCGCCCTGTCCTGGGTCTATCTGCCCAGCGCCCGAGACGTTCTCCCCTGGATGGGCCACCGCGACCCTAATAGAGGATAAAGCGGGAGATAATGAATGAATGAATGAATGAATATATATATATTTTATACTAGCCATTGTTTAAATTTAGCTTAGCCTAATTTGTAGGCTTTACCTTTATTAAACTGTAGCTAGAAAATAATAACAAACAAATAACCATAACTTTAATCCCACTCCAACTTTACATATAATCCTATCTTGAATTTAAAAATTATTCAGGATTATTCCATACCTGACTGTAAACATTTTACTCGTGACAACCTTCCAATAAATCGAAAACAAATAAAAAATACAAATAAATGTTAAGACCAAACAGGTATTAACAATAAGTTAACGATATGTAGTATTTTTATGTATATAGTATATTATTATAGTGTTATTTTGCATTTTAAGATCAGTCAGCCTGCTGTAAGACCAGGGTGGGTCAGTGGCTTCATTTAAAGCTCTTCTGAGCAGATGGCCTAATGAATTAAACAGGGGACCTCTATAGATTGAGCAAGCACTGAGTAAACATTCATTTTAAATGCTTTTAATCAGATGCAGTATCCAAGCATTCTTAAAGTCCAACGTATTGTTAGTCAGAAATGCGGGAACAAGAGCTCGATGTAAAACAAGGGTTTAATATCTGGACATGGCTTACAATTGTGAGATAAAACCAAAACACTGGATAACGTTACAGAATGTTTTGTACAAAAAAACACATTCATACAATACAGTACCAAGCAGAGAGCTGATGGAAACAGATGGCTTAAATACATAGTCATCATGGACAGAACAGAGAACCAATAAGCTGACGGGTGGAGCTAAAACTAAATTACATAATAAATCGGTACAAACACACATGGCATGTAGTACCAAAAACATGAACCACAGATTCAATGAAGAGTTACAGAAATGACAGCATTTACATGTTTTTAATAAAAATTGTAACAATAAAAATATTTTATCAGAGAATTATTTAATAAGAATGTGGATTTTTTTAAATCATTTTAATACTTGAATGTAATGACTTTTTTCCTATTTCTTTTGGATTTGTTTGAATTAAGATCAGTCTTTGTAAACTTTTGGTTCTGATCATTTTTTGTTTTTTACTGGTTTATTGATGTAATCTGTTCTTTCATGAACAAAATGCCAGCAGCGGGTTTGACATTTTAAAAGGGGAAATAATTGATTTCTACTGTTTACTGAGAAGTAAGCAGAGTTACAGAGGGTCATCGGAGCCTCACTTATGCTTCACTTTATCTGTTCTGAATAAAAATCACAATTTTACATTTGAACTTTATTATATTGTATCATATATAACATCACAATATAAATAACCAGGTTTATTAGTTGTCATACAATATTAATATTACTAAAATCAGCTTTAAATGTTTGCATATGTCTTTACTATTTTCACAAATCTAGTTACTCAAGGACAACTGACCCCTCCATCTTTAAATCACTGTGACAGTTATGATAATGGGTTTAGAGGCACTATCAAAGAATCGGACCCATCTTACAGACTTAAGCTGTTTTTTATTTTTCCTTAAGCATTTGGATGTAATGATGGCATCCACTTGATCTGTAAACATCACCTATCGTCCTTTTGTAAGCATTTGTGTTGGCTACATTTTTACTACCCTACCATACAGACCATTCATTCATTCATTCATTCATTCATTATCTCTTGCTTTATCCTCTATTAGGGTCGCGGTGGGGTTCCCCATGCCCATCCAGGGGAGAACGTCTAGGACGCTGGGCAGATATACCCAGGACAGGGCGCCAATCCATCGCTGGGTACACACTCACACACTCAAACACACTCTATATGGGGCAATTTAGAGAACTCAATTAACTTGATCCATGTTTTTGGACTGTGGGAGGACACCGGAGAACCCGGAGGAAACCCACGCGGACACGGGGAGAACATGGAAACTCCACCCAGATGGGGATTCGAACCGGGAATCCCTAGCGCTGAGAGGCGAACGTGCTAACCACTAAACCACCCCATACAGACCAGCTTTTTGTAATTTGTTTTAAATACTTGTCTGATCTTTAAACTGAACAAAAAAAATCTTTATATAATTAAAATCTGTATAAATTATAACAGCATATACTTTTGTTTTTTAACCTAATTCATTTTAACCTAATTTTACACAATTTTATTTGAGGATTAAAGCTGAAAATGACCATCGGTTCTGTTGCATCTCAGAAATTCAGGGTGGTAGATCTTAGGCAACGGACTGTGGCACTGTTTTTCAATACTGACCTTGAAGTTCCATTGCCTTAATATTTGTTTCTCGTTACTCAATAGTGGGTGGTTAATGATCTGATTAATTAGAACAAATGGACTGGGAGCAGGCAAAACATTAAGCAGGGCAGTGAACCTCCTGAAGCAAATTAGCTAATTTACTAATACAAAATAAAAGTTTTATGATTATAGTTGATCTGAAAATCGACAGCTCGAATCGTGTTTAACCAACTCAAGCAAACTTTTACTCCATTACACATCTCTCTTCATTGGCTTCCTGTAGCTGCTTGCATTCAATACAAGGCACTAACTCTGGCCTACAGGACAATCTCTGGATCTGCCCCCTAAATACAGTATATTTTTTAAAGCTACACTCCGACCTGTTTACTTCGCTCAAGTGATGAATGTCATCTGGTGCTTCAACCTCACTGTGGTGCTAATTCTCATTAGATATAGTTTATCCATCCATTATCTCCCGCTTTATCCTCTATTAGGGTTGCGTTGGGGTTCCCCATGCCCATCCAGGGGAGAACGTCTCAGGCGCTGGGCAGATAGACCTAGGACAGGGCGCCAATCCATCGCTGGGCACACACTCGCTCACTCAGACACACTCTATATGGGGCAATTTGGAGAATTCAATTGACTTGATCCATGTTTTTGGACTGTGGGAGGAAACCGGAGAACCCAGAGGAAACCCACGTAGACACGGGGAGAACATGGAAACTCCACCCAGATGGGGATTCGAACCGGGAATCCCTAGCGCTGAGAGGCGAATGTGCTAACCACAAAGCCACCATGCCAGATATAGTTTACATCTGCTAAATGGTGGAACAATCTTCCCAACTCTGTCCATAATGCTGAAACATTCTTTAAGAAATTTGTATGGTAAATGTAGGCATTAAAGCCATATTGAATGATGATAAGGTTTGATTATATTACTGTGTAACTGGTTCCTCCTTAACAACTAACTTGTGTAATTCTCTTATATGTAAGTAACTTTAGATAAAACCTCTGCTAAATGACTTAAATGTATATGTATAAGAATACATAGTAATGCCTTCCATAATACAGCTACATTTTATGATTTTAAATGGCAAAACGGGAAAATTGTAATTATGGAATAATTTCCATTTGTTTCCTGCAGTATAGAAAATCTGGTGGTTTTCAAACTCATTACTTCGTTTTATTTCTTTGAATGTTTCCCCCATCTCCAGCAGAGCAATGCATTAGGCTTGCTTCTTCTTTATCGAAATGAGGAGCTATTTTATATGCAGCAATTATTGCTCATTCATATTTATGCTGTTCTAGGAGTCTGACAAACATGGTCTCAGACCAGCTGTAAGGTTATGGTTCAATACCAATCATAGCTTTCAGACTATTAAAGTCCATATCAGGATTAGCATGATGTTGTTTTTGCCAGCGAGGCATTTTTCATCAAACAAAAAGAAAGAAATCTGGCAATAAAACAGCAAGGTTCTGACATAATTAATAAATGGTGAAGAAGGTGAAATGTGATGGTATGTACATTACACACATTAAAAGATCAAAAGAGGCAACAAGGATTTCTCAATAAAATACACATAATATATATTTTTTCTGTTAAAAGTAATTTCAATGATTATATAGTATTAGGTATAAAAATATGTTTCCAACATGATGTGATGTTTATGAAATTTGGCCCCTTAATGATGCACCCGGTTTTAGGTCCCATGTGTGTGAATTTCAATGAATGAACTTGAGCTAATTAAACACTTAGTATATCTCATCATTTCTGTTCCTGGCTCAAGGACTCCGTGTTCTCGCTCATTCTAAGCTCTTGTGTGTGGGGGAGGATTTATCCTTAAGAGCATCAGAACAGAGTTGCTGTCTGGGTAGAACATCAAAGGACACTCAACTTATATACCAATTTGTTTCAGAAGGATTTGTCTATAAAGCAACAGAGTTGTTTAGATTTAACAGATGTACTTGTTTTGCTTACTTTATTCCTGATATATGAGTATGTAAACTTGTAACACTAAATGGATAAGTTAGTACATACATATCATGTGCTAGAACATATTTGGCCTTCAAAACTGCAACAATGTTTCATTGTACAGATCATTGTCTTCTTCATAAGGCAGGGTAGCTCAGTGGTAAGGGTGTTTGGTTCTCAATCTGAAGGTTGTGGGTTTAATTCCCAGGTCCACTGAAGTTACCAATGTGTGTCCCTGAGCACAGCCCTTAGCCCTCATTGCTCCAGGGTGCTGTGTTCTGACCCCAACTATCAAGTTGGGATCAAGTTGTAAAGGTTATGAAATTCTCTTGAGTCGCGCTTGCTGCCAAGCCACTGCCAATGCCAATGTCTGATGTTTGTGATTTCACGTTTGAGGATTCAGAATATTACAAATCTTTGAAAATGACATCAAATTACCTTTTCAAACAATGTTTACTGACAAGCCATAGCTTTAATTATAACATCATTTTTTATGTTAAACCTTATTTTTAACTTTATGTTTTTTTGTGATTAATTAATCTTCTACTAACTTCACTATTCAATCTAAGTGGTTTGTTCAGTGTTGCACAAACGTTTCTATGTCTCTGTGCTTTATGTACTGTTTATTTTTTCTCCAAGCCACTAAACTGGCTGAAACAATGCCAAAGGAAAACATGGTTTGTAAGAATTCCTTCTGAAAGCACATTGCTCTGGTATGCTGGGTAGCCTTTCATCTAGTCGATTAGTCTGAAGAACAGAAACAAATAAATCCCAAGCAACAGCTGCATCTGAACTAATATTTGTTCTTCACATTTCACATAATTTAACATTTTTAACTTCATGAAAACTATATTACATTTGGTCATTTAGCAGACGCTTTATCCAAAGCGACTTACAAGGTGAGCACAGGGTTAATCACATCATCCCTGGAGCAATGAGGGTTATGGGCCTTGCTCATGGACCCACAATGGTAACTTCAGTGGACCTGGGATATAGCACATTCAGCTCTTAGCGCATGGGGAGTTTTCATGTTCTTCCTGTGTCTGTGTGGATTTTTCCCAGGTTCTCCTTTCCTTCCAAAGTCTACATGGATTCAAGGTGAATTGACTACTCTAAATTGCCCATAAATAAGTTTGTTAGTGAGTGTGTACCCAGTGATGGATTGGTGCCCATATCCACCATTAATGTGTTTCATGATTTGATTAATGTGTTTACTGCTGTGTGTCAGTCAGTTGTTAAATGGTATTTGTTCACTCAGTGTGTTACAGTATAAGATGTTGTTGAATGTTGTCTCTTGCTCTATTTTCAACAGTTTTTTGATGATTTCTGAAGCACCATTTTTAATAAAAATGAAACTTCAACCTACCTATATTGCTAAATTAGTTTTAGATGAAGGAGTGGAGTGAAGATGTACCCACATTCACAAGGAATACTATAGCTACAATTTACTCCATTTATTACACATTTAACATGAATTTCCACTTGTAACTAACACATAGGCAGGGTTTGGCTGTAGCCATCAACCACAGAGAGAAAGAGATACCACACTCCAGCTTGTGCTTACCCTCATCTCCCAGTGTCCACACTTTTAAACGACAGTAGGGAATTCTCAGTCTGGTCTCTCACCTGTCAGACACATTATCCAAGATACTGGAATGGAAAAAACATATAAATCTTAAATGCAGGTCCTTGTCACTTGTTGTGGTATGGTTTAAAATGCTGCAGGACTCATTCCACTGTTTGTTGTGAGTGCTGTTGTATCCACATTTTTTACAATATGCCCACAGCACATGATTTTCCCAGAACTTTAATGCCATATGCCTTTGTTACTTTTTTTAAAAGCCATGTTATGTTGTATTGTCCTTCTCTTCCCTTTTATTCATACTTCATACTTATTCATTTTAGTTAGCAATTATCTGCTGGTATTGTTTTGTTTTTTCAAACTTCTGGTATGCATTTGTTCCTGTCCCTCTGCTTTTCAGCTTTATAGTATTGCACTAAATCCAGTATTTTTATAAGCTGGCAAAACTGTTGCATGCATCTATCTGTCTGTCTGTTCTGGTGAAAAATATAGAATACTAATTTCAATAAGTTCGTTTTTTTGTATTGCAGTATGTCCAGTCAGGCCTTTTTTGAACCTATTTCAAAGTAAAAGTCTTGCAGTTACCAGAACTAAGGATCCCAATGGGCATGATCCACAGACCATTTTGCTTTAGGCAAATGATCCAGTCATAAAAAGCTGATTATCTCTTCACCAGACTTTGGCATATCCATTATAGCTAATTGGAATTTGAGAACAGAATCTCTGCGAGTGTCTCTGTTCCTCAAAACTGCACTCTCTTATGACCTAATCAGATCCTCGCCAATTACCAGTTGAGAACTCCTTCTCATCCCTTCACTTTTTCAGTTAAATAAGAGGGAGGTGTTATATTTCTGGAAACCTTTAAATGTGGACATTATATCCTTGAAGAGACAAGTGAAGAGATTTCTGGAATAGTTTTGAAGAGTTTGTAGCTGAAGGACTGAACTGTTTTTCCAAAAATGCTGCTTATTTCAAAAAAGCCATTAATGACAAAATTATGTTAGAAAATATGTTTACTATCCATATAAGAGGATATAGATTAAAGGCATTTACATTCCTTTAAAAAGTTTAATAGTACATAGCATGTGTCAAACATGTGTTCAAGTTATGAACAAAGAAAAACTTCGTCAAGATACATGTGTGTATATATAGTCCTGTGCAAAGGTCTGGATAACCTTTATTAAATATGTTTACATTTTTTTGTCATTTTGTAAAGGCTTTAATAAAAAATATGTTACAAGTGAGAAAGAAAGTCGGGGCATTAAAAAACAGAGCAAAAAGCTGGACTGCTATGCCATCAGTTCCTGATTATTGTTGATGTAAAGTAGAAAGCAAAGCCGGGTGTTGTGATGATGGGTTTACACACGACTTTATCTTATCTTTTGGCTGTTCACATCTGCATTCTTAAAGAAAGAAAGATTTTAAAAGACAACTTGTTTACTAAATGTGTCTCTGCAGAACTTTATTATAATTTTACTGTATTTCACAAGAAAATGCTGGTACCTGTATTTATTCTGCTAGTACTTGGTTTTAAATCCTAACCATTTTATTTTAATATTCTTTTATGCATTCAACATAATCTGTTTAATCAGAAATGTTGATTTGACTAGCACCATTTAATTAGTGGTGTTGGCTAATGCTTCATCTCACTTAGTTAGATTGATTGTGTGGGTTTGCTGGAGTTTCTGCTACAGATTATTCACTTTAATGTCCATCCATCCACCCATCCATTATCTTCCACTTTGTCCCAGGTTCGGGTTGCGGGCACAGAAAACCAAGTAGGGAGACCCAGAATTCCCTGGCTCAGTCACCTCCACCAGCTCAACTGGGGGAACCCCAAGGCGTTCCCAGACCAGCTGGGAGATCCCTCCAGCATGTCCTGGGTCTTCCCCGGGGTCTCCTCCCACCTGGACTTGCCTGAAACACCTCCCTAGGGAGGCACCCAGGAGGCATACTTACCAGATGCCCAAACCACCTTTACTGGCTCCTTTGAACGCGGAGGAGTAGCGGCTCTATTCCGAGTCTCTCCCAGATGACCGAGCTTCTCACCCTATCTCTAAGGGAGAGCCCAGCCACCCTGCTGAGTATTAACTTTATATTCACTTTAATGTATTAAATGTAACTTGGATATTCACCAAGCTAGGATATTTAAATGTTTCCAATGAAACCATTTTATTTTCTTTAGCTGTATGGTTACGGGTCACTGTCCAGCTGGAAAGTTTTAAACTCTGACAGACTAAAATAGGTATATCCTAAAATTAATCCATTTTTCTTTTGTTTAGATAAGATTTTAGGTCCCTACTAATGAAATGCATCTGACCATCATAATGCTATCACTGTAATAATATTTTTGGAGTGATCAGAAATGTTGGCTTTCATAGCTTTAATAGCATTTTTCAAACCTTACTAAATAGTTTTCTCTGATCTGACCATTGTTTTTTTCGATGTGTTTTTTAGCCACATGCTGGTTGAAGTATGGTATAGTACAGTTATCTATTTTGCCTACTGTTTTGTTCTTACCCACAGAGGAATTTGTCCTTCACATTTAACCCAAACTTGCAGTGAAACGCACACATATACACACACTGAGAGAAGTAAGCACACATTTCCGGAGTGGTAGGCGACCCTGTACATGGTACCCAGGGAGAAATTAGGGTTTTTATATAGCGCTATTTACAATAGTATATCGTTTCAATGCAGTTTTACATTGTTATTAGTCTTAATCCCCAAGAAAAAAAAATCCCATGTTAATTTTTTTTATTTATTTATTTTTTTTATTTTGTATTTATTTAGGAAGAAAGCTTGGAAGAACCAAGGCTCTGTGGGGGATTCATCCTTCTTGAGGAGCAAGGCAGCATCAACAGTGTAGGACAGCCAGGTAAAGATTGTGTAATTATCAGGTGTCCTATGCAACAACTGGAAAAATTATCAGTTCAATGAGACCATCCTGCAGGCCTGCAATGCCACCAGTCCCACAGAATTTCAGGTTCCATCCAGAAATCATCCAGTCATCATCATAGCCGCTCTGGCAGTTAAAGGTCCATAGTACTTGGTGAGACCAGAGGACGTTTAGGTCGCTAGGCTGGTTCCTCCATCCATCCATTATCTTCCGCTTTATCCTCTATTAGGGTCGCAGGGGGAGGGGGAATCCCCATGCACTTCCAGGGGAGAACGTTTCTGGCGCTGGGCAGATACACCCAGAACAGGTTGCCAATCTATCACTGGGCACACACACACAAACAAACTCTATATGGGATAATTTGGAGAATTCAGTTGACCTTGATCCCTGTTTTTGGACTGTGTGAGGAAACCGGACAAACCGGAGAAAACCCACACGGACATGGGGAGAACATGGAAACTCCACCCAGATTGGGATTCGAACCGGGAATCCTTAGTGCTGAGAGGCGAACGTGCTAACCATTAAGGCACCATGCCACCCAGGCTGGTTCCGTATTTTAAAAAAAAAAGAAAAAAAAAAAAAGATATAAAAACAATAATACAATTTAGATGTGCCAAATATAATAAAGACTATACAACTATAAATATAACATAAAATATACAACTATAAATATTATATAATATTCAATGTTATATTCATTCATGCATTCATTATCTTCCGCTTTATCCTATATTAGGGTCGTGGTGGGGTTCCCCATGCCCATCCAGGGAAGAACATTTCGGGCGCTGGGCAGATACACCCAGGACAGGGTGCCAATCTATCACTGTATATAGAATATACAATAATATAAACTATAGTGTAAAATTTAAACTATTATTAAATTAACTACACTAGTTTTAGTTTTACCTAACTGACTTATTAAAACTACAGCAATGTCAATAATGTTGTTACATTTTCATATTCAGGGCTTGAAATATGAGAGTAATGTGGATTCCAGACATAAACTTAAGTGACACATTATAAAATAACGAATATTAGTATAAATATAAATATAAATGAAGAGCTTTATAATTATTTTATATATATTCAAACCCTAAAAGTAAAAAGTAGAGTAAATGCTGGAATGTGCAAATACATGATGAAACTGGTCTCATTGGCATTTGGTATTTATTGTATTCTTTTTAAATTTATGTTTAGAATTATTGCCTGTCTCGTCTAAGAGATTTTACAGACTAGTGTTTTATTAATTAAAAGTAAAAGTCTTTAAAAGCTGCCAACTTTTAAAGTGACCACTGCTGTTTCTTTAATAAACTGTTGTTTATCTATTCATCAGCAGGATTACATCTAATATTTAATCTGCACATGGCTTGTGGATTTTAGCAGTTATGTTCTCAGTCATTTATATCGCAGACATGTAATGGACATGTAATCTAACTGTAAACATAATTTAAAATACAGATTACGTGGATAAGTGTTGTTTGCACGGTCCCTTTAAAAACAAGTGAGATTTCTTTTTACATTTCATATTGCTGTACCTTGTGCTGTATTCTGCTTTTAAAATCATATGTTGTGCATTCAGTTTGCGCTAGAAAAATACTGTTTTTTAGCTAAACCCAGAATCAAACCATGGTCAGTTGGTCTTTAGTGCAATACATACCACGTCATCCATGGGAACCATGTAAGGCATTTATTACACAGGGTAGCAGCTGTGCTAACAATAACAATAGCACCCCATAACCAAGCATTTATCAGTTATTTACCAGTATAAGATGTAATGACCATGCGGAACATAGTCATTTGTCAAATACTTTGCTAGAAGTCAATCATTTACTAAAATCATTTATATGTATTTTGAAATTTCATGTAAAATATCAAGAAAAATAGTGTCCAAAATGCAGCATCCCATTAGAGAGGTTCTCTTCTTTGCTATGCATATGGTACTTGGTGATTGTACAAAATGGTTTGTAACCTTCAACCATGTTCATTTAAAATATACAGCTAGCTTATATTGTTTGCTAGCTTATATCAGTATTTTGGTGTTCAGGGTTTTTACCATGTCAATATAATAAAATAAGAGGAAATAAGAATAGGACTGAAAAGCAAATTGTGGTTGAACTGAGATTCCCCTCCTCCACCTCCTGTTCTCCTCTTCTCTTTCTGCTGTCTCCATACAGACAACTCCACATGCTGCTGCTCTGCCAAATCTCTCACATTAATGCAAACACTCACACACACACACGCAAAGGCTTTAGAAGGCTCTGAATGTACATGAAATTCCCTTCTGTTAAATGAAGTGGCCTTACAAGACAGGAGGTTGTCTGTCACTTGTTTTCTTTTTGTTTTCATACAAATGCACAGTCATGGTTTACTGAAGAGTTAACTGATAGACCTAAAGCCTTTTATATATATATATATTATTAGTAAGAGGAATGCAACTTAGAATCTTCAAGTACTGAATTACAGAGAAGGTCTTACAAATTGTAATAAAAAGCCATACATATGTTCATAATGCATAAAGGCTTAGAATTAAGGGTAAGGGTGTATTGATCGTCTTGTAATTTGCCTACTGTCCTTATTGAAAGCAAATGAGGTTAGATGCCTTGTCCAAGGGCACTTCCGTCATAGTACTTAGTGGAACTGGAAATCTAACTGGGGACCTTCAGTTTGCAAGGTTCCTGGTTCCTTAACCACAAGCCTATGACTGGCCCATCGATAGCAAGCACAGCACAGTTATGTGACTGTTGAAAAATAATAAAAAATTAATTCAACCTAGCATATTTTTTTAACATTATTAAAACATTTATAAGCTACAACAGTAAGACTAAGTACTCTAGACTGTACTGTAAAGTCCTGAAGAGAAGAGCTTCACAACTGGGTCAACAGAAAAACGGCACAAGCTAAGTGGTGTGACGAAGTCCTGACTAAGATAGTTTCCATGTTCAGAAATCAAATTATGAGATTTCTCCCCTATGAGTTTGCTTTGTTTCCAGACATTATTATAGATTTTGTGACATGAACTGTTAAAATCTAATTAGCCACTGTTTTTAGTGCAGTCTGTGCATTACTTGCTTTATTTTTGTTTATGGAAAGCTGTAAGGGGATAGTAATGATGTTTTTCATTTGGCTCGATAAAAATGTTTCAAACATTTATTGAATGACGTGTTTATGAATTATAAATGTACTGAAAACTATAACATGTTTCTAGTGACATATGCAACATATGATATGATATTGTTCTCTTTAGTAGACAACTACATGACTGGAGAAGATGTGTATGCCTAGTAGGTAAGATATAACTAATACACTGATAACTTAATATATTAAACCACCTGCTTGTTTCTACTTTTGTTATCAATTTTAATCTTGCTTACCGAATTGGTATTTTTACAATTACAGACTGTATTTCTTTACTCTTTATACTTTCCAAGCCTCATTTTAGCCTGTACAGGACTTTCACTGGACCATTACAGAGCAGGCATTCTTTAGGTAGTAGGTCATTTAGAGTCTATCAGATACAGCTGTTGTATTAGTCCACCTTTTTTTACGTAACATCAACCATAATATTGGGTCTGATATTGTACATTTTGTCACAGGATGATGTTGGCTGGACAATTTATGACACTAATGTGTTTAAAATTTCAGCAGCACTGCTGGATTTGATCCAACACACAATATAATCCACCACCATATAAGTGCTAGTGCAGTTCTGAAAGTGATTCACCATCCACCTACTCTGATTATTAAGAAACTGTATAAAAATGTGATTACAATGTATGCAAATCACCAGATGGACTAGAGTCTGTAACTGTCGAACTATAATGTGTAATGCTATTATAAAATGGACAATGTCTGTAGAAAATAGCAGGTGTTTAAATACAGTAAACTGTAAAAATACTGTAAAATAAGCATAATATATACAACATGAAGCAGAACAGGACGGCAGATAATTCAAGGCCGGGGCTTATGTGGGCTGGAGAGTAAATATTTAGTCCTCTCACCAGACACAACAACTCCTGAATGATCATCTTTCGACAAATTGATCTTTAAACCAAGGGTATAAATAGCTCATTAAAACCATGGAAGTCCAGTGAAAGACATATCATACATGTATACTATACAGCAAAGTTAAATACATTCATTGAATACAGTCCGTGCTTTGTGATTATACATTTTGAGCAGTCATATAATAAAGTCTCCCCTTTATTATATTTTATAATCACCCTCCCCACCAAAACATATAATGAAGAAAGTTTAGCGTGACTGGTGAAAAGTGCAAAGTTACAAAAATTTAATTGCTATCTGTGACTTTACAAATTTGGCCGTCCAACTAGGCAGAAAATTGTTTTCACCATGGACAATGTATTTTAAATTATTCTAATCCTAATTTCTACTTTGTTCATAATTCATTATTGACATTAGTCACCCTTGCGAAACAAGAAGGTTTGTTATTGTAGTTGTTATTTATCAGTTAATACATTTAGCATTTAAAAGTAATCAAACTGTACTGAGGGCTGTGGTGGCATAGTGGTTAGCAGTTGTAGGCTTGTGGTTAAAGAACCAGCCTTGTTCTGAAGATTCCCGATTCGATTCCAGCTCCCACCAAGTACTATGGCTGAAGTGCCCTTGGGAAGACACCTAACTCCAATTGGTCCCTGGGCGCCATATACAAGAATTCTCATGCTCTGTGGGCATGTGTTCACTTCACTCAGTGTGTTTGGTTTTAAGGGTATTTAAGGATAACTCGGGGTGCGTTTGAGTGTATCCATGTGAGTGTGTGCCTGGTGATGGATTGGTGCTCTGTTCTAGATGTATCTGTGCAGCTCCTTAACATTTTCCCCAAATTGGCATCGGGAACCCACCATGACCCTAGTTGAAAAACTGAAATCCTGTTGCTTGAAAAGATTAGAAAATTATATAGTAGGGAATATCAGAGCGTCTCAGTACTGAGTGTCTTTAACTCATCTAAAGTTCAAACTTGGCTTCTCTATTCAACTCAAAAGGATTCAGGTATCTTGGATGGCGATGTCAAACGTTTGCATTTGGTTCTTTTTAGTTGACCGCCTGGCCGAACAATCAAGGAATCATGACCCGACACACAACCTCACTCAGCGGCTGCCTATCTATAGAACATCTCTAGACTATGATACCAAATAGTCCAATATACGTTTATATTTTGCTGTAAAGGATATTTTTTTCTGTGCCCAGCGATAGATTGGCGCCCTGTCCTGGGTGTATCTGCCCAGTGCCCGAGATGTTCTCCCCTGGATGGGCATGTGGAACCCCCACCCCTCCGCGACCCTATAGAGGATAAAGCGGAAGATGATGAATGGATGGATGGAACGTTTTTTCTTTAACAGTGTGAAATAGAGTGCTATTCATCTTGAACTTACTTCTCAGCTACATTTGGCCAGGGATGCCCTCACAGGTGACCTCCTGAGACTGAATGTTAAGATTAAATTGGGGGGGAAAAAATGCCATATCTTATGTATGACTAAATTTGAGCCAGCATTTTGAAGTTCAGCTTTTTAAATAGCCTCAAGGATTTTTCCTAAGGGGTGCCATTAGTTCTGGAGGTCCACGAGAGTGGAGTGGGCTGGATTGTTGCTGTGGATAGACTTTAGGACCTTGCAGACTTGCAGTACTGTAGCTCTGACCATTAAGAAGACGTTACCGCCGGTTGGGAACCAGCGACGGAGCGTCTTTCCCCCTTTTATTCCCACTTTAAGCCGTTGCTCTGCTCTCTCCTCCGTCTCGGGAGCTCATAAACACGGTTTGGATGGAGTTTGGGAGGCGTTTCCCCAAACCCTTGCACCCGTAACCCGCCTTTTGTGTGCGTTTTCCATCTCGGACGGAACGGAGAAAGTGTTGCGGGCTGACTTTCGGTGTTTTTCTCGCTCATTCGTTGCCTCTTTCTTTGTTCCCTGCTAGAACAAACTGCGGCAGGTTTGCAGTTCTCTTCGGAAAACGGTGGATATTACGGACAGTATGAATTCGGACATTAACGTCTACCTGGGACGGGAGAACGCGGGGATCATGCGAAAACGGGCTCTCCTGCTGCGAAAAGGCTGCAGCTTCGAGATAACGAGGTGAGGGCACGGAAAATCTGACGGGGCTTTAGAACAACTGTATTGGGGGATCGGAAGGGGGTTCTCCACCACCACCACCACCACCACCACCGCCGCCGCCGCTGCAGAGATTCCCGGTACAGGACGGTTGTGGTGGGGACGTCACCTCGACTGTTATTTACTGTTAGACAGTCTGTATGTAGCAGTTTGATTCTGGAGACAATTAGAAAGTACCGATTGTGACAGTCCCGTAAAACAAAGTGGGATACACTGCTGCTAAAGGCAACGCGCGCAGGACGCGTAAAACCAACGAGCGCGTTCGTGTGAGAATAACGTTGCAGCCGATTTTAAAGCTCCGCTGCGTTTCTGTCAATAGCCATTGATTTGAATTGATGGATTAAAGGGTCACGTGATGGGTCAGCTTCATAACACACCAGTATCAGCGACTGGGTGTCGCCGTGCCGCATGGGTACGGACGGTGTGTGTGTGTGTGTGTGTGTGTATGTGTGTGTGTGTGCGTGTGCGGACTGCGTGCATCAGTCTCCTGTGTGTGTGTGTGTGTGTGATTATGGATACCGACGTTTACTTGCCCTTAGCCCAATCATGGACCTCCTAACTTAAACTTATTCTCAATCAAACATAACAAGTTGTACTTCTTAGAATTCATTCATTCATTATCTCCCGCTTTATCCTCTATTAGGGTCGCGGTGGGGTTCCCCATGCCCATCCAGGGGAGAACGCCTTGGGCGCTGGGCAGATAGACCCAGGACAGGGCGCCAATCGCTGGGCACACACTCACTCACTCACACAGACACACTCTATATGGGGCAATTTTGAGAATTCAATTGACTTGATCCATGTTTTTGGACTGTGGGAGGAAACCGGAGAACCCGGAGGAAACCCACGCAGACACGGGGAGAACATGGGGATTCGAACCGGGAATCCCTAGTGCTGAGAGGCGAACGTGCTAACCACTAAGCCACCGTGCCGCCCTTCTTAGAATTACTTGGTTAAAATGTACTTTGTGTAAATGCACATCAGTGGTATTATGTAATTGTGAAATTATCCATCCATCCATCCATCCATCCATTATCTTCCGCTTCATCCTCTACTAGGGTCGCGGGAGGGTTCCCCATGCCCACCCAGGGAAGAACGTTTTGGGCGCAGGGCAGATACACCCAGGACAGAGCGCCAATCCATCGCTGGACACACACTCACTCACACACACACACTCTCTCTATATGGGGCAATTTGGAAAATTCAGTTGACCTTAATCCATGTTTTTGGACTGTGAGAGGAAACCAGAGAACCCGGAGGAAACCCACACAGACACAGGGAGAACATGGAAACTCCACCCAGACTGGGATTCGAACCGGGAATTCCCAGCACTGAGAGGCGAATGTGCTAAACACTAAGCCACCGTGCCACCCTTGTGAATTTATTATTATTATTCATTCATTCATTCATTCATTATCTCCCGCTTTATCCTCTATTAGGGTCGCGGTGGGGTTCCCCATGCCCATCCAGGGGAGAACGTTTCGGGCGCTGGGCAGATACACCCAGGACAGGGCGCCAATCCATCGCTGGGCACACACTCACTCACACATACACACTCTATATGGGGCAATTTTGAGAATTCAATTGACTTGATCCATGTTTTTGGACTGTGGGAGGAAACCGGAGAACCCGGAGGAAACCCACGCGAACACGGGGAGAACATGGAAACTCCACCCAGATGGGGATTCGAACCGGGAATCCCTAGCGCTGAGAGGCGAACGTGCTAACCACTAAGCCACCGTGCCGCTTATTATTATTATTATTATTATTATTATTATTATTATTATCTCTGCCCAGCGATTGATTGGCGCGCTGTCCTGGGTGTATCTGCCCAGCGCCCGAGACGTTCTCCCCTGGATGGGCATGGGGAACCCCACCGAGACCCTAATAGAGGATAAAGCGGAAGATAATGAATGAATGAATGAATTCTCATCTCATTATGATCTGTTTAATCCTATACTAGGGATAGGGGGGTTGCCTTTGCCCATTGAAGGGAGAAAATTTAAGGAACTAGGCAGATACACCCAGGACAGGGCACCAATCCATTGTTGGGTTCATACTAACCACAGGCTAACCACTAAGCCACCGTGCCAACCGTTGTTGTTATTATTAAGACATGGATCTGCTTTGTCCACCAATGTTCATGTTGAGAACATCTAAGTAGATAATAAAGTAAAAAAGGTTCTAAAAGTATGAGAAAGTGGAAACCCATTAATCAAGGGCCCATCTATGTCTCTAGTGCACCTCATCTATCAAAGAACCATTGCCATGAATGTGTAAAAGGACTTCTGGCAACTCTTTTAAGCGTTTACAACATGTGATATTTTTGTAGGGCTAAAAGTTTTTTTGTTTTATAACTTATGTCAAATATAATTGTGCACCAAAATCTACAGGAAAAAAATGGGAATACTTTAACACATAATACATGGGAATAATACATGTAAAGCAGAAGATGTGTTGAATGCATAGAGATGCCAGTAATAATGCCATGGCCATCTGCTTATTTATCCAAAATGCATTCGAAACAGCATGCAACCCAGTCTAAATGTCAATAATGGCAACAAACCTCAAAATCTATATTAAAAACAAAATTACAATATGAATGAATAATTACTACTTCTGAAACGTTTGCTGTGATGTTGTGATGCTGAAATTGTCCGTTTAGAAATGATCGAGATCCTGCAAAGACAGATTCTATTAAAGAGTGTCTATGTATGCAAAATAATGACTAATTAACTGATGATTCAAAATAGTATCATTTGTGACTTGTAGTAGAGTTTTTAGAGAAGCTGGTCATGCCTTACATTATTCATGTTGGACAGTATGCTTCCAACCCCCTCTGTGTGCAGTTCTTTTCCTCTTGCTCTGTTCTAACTAATAACAAACCTGGTCCTGGTTGAAAGTGAGTTTTTGTGGGCATATAAGATGGAAACATAGTGAAACCATTAAAACCATCTTAACAGCTCTGTGCAATAGAACCAGCTTTAGGATCGATAAACTGTGATTTATGTGCGTTTTAAATGGTTTAGCATGCATTGACACCACTTTCTTAATTTTCAGTTTATCTAAATATTCCTTATATTATTACAATAAAATTTTCTTTATAAAAAGTTACTTACCTTGGATCAGTTCTGAGCTGATGTTTGCCGTTTGCCTATGAATTGAAAGCGAATTGCTGCTCTAATTTACCCATATCTAAATTGCCCCTATATAGTGTGTGTCTGTCTGTGTAAGTGTGTGTGTGTGTCCAGTAATGGATTGGCGTCTTTCTGGTTGTATTTGCCCAGCATCCTTAACATTCTCACCTGGATTGGCATAGAACCCCTCCTGCCACACTAGTACCTGGTAAATGATAAAGCAGAACATAATGAGATGAGAGATAAATAAGGGACTAAAATGTTGGAGATTCCACTATAAGAAACATACTTAATTAAACTTCTAAGGATAGTTCGGATAGCCTGTAGCAGAAGTAGTTAAGTGAAGCTAATAGGGAGAGAAGAAATAAACAAAGGACTCCTCCTCATCAATTCAGTGTGGGGGCATTCAGAGGCTTTTATCTGAAGATTATTAGCATAATTACAAAACTGTCAAAACAATCAAAATATGTACATAATAAAGAAATTGAATGAGTGAGTATCGGTGTTGGTCAGTTGCACTGGACTGTTGGGAATCACTTTCCATCTACATATTGTATATCATTAAATCATATTGCTATAAAATGTTATGATTTGGCAACTGCTGTTAACAAACTATTAGCTTTAGCACAGTGTGGTTTCATACAGGTCTTTGAAGTGTACAAGTGCATGTCAGTAAAACATTAAGGGCGTAAAAGGTTAAATGTTTTAAAAGTAAAACTAATGTACATAAGTAGGATAAGGTAGAAATTTGTGGCTCTGCTGTGGATCATTATTATTCATCTAGCCCAATCCTTATCCCAACTACGTCCATGCCTTATGTCTCCACATCCTTAATCCTTTACTAGTTTAACGAGGGGTGGGGGTTCCCCATGCCAACCAGGGGAGAACGCTTCATGCGCTTGATAAATATACCCAGGACAGAGCACCAATTCATCACTGAGCACACACACACACACACTTATATAGGGGCAATGTAGAGATGGGAATTCAAACCTGCATTCCCAGCACTGAAAAGCGAACCACTAAGCCACCGTGCTGCCCAAAACTTTTTTTTTTTTTTTTTTACATCATATGTTGATGAATTATCATTTATTACTATTTTAGTATTTAGTATGTTTTCATTTACATTCATTGACAGGATTCACTTGAGCAGTACATAGGACCTACTATAGGACATACATACTATTACATACTATTGCTATTTTAGCGTGATTCCACAATATTACCTGCATCTTGTACAAACAAATGTTTAATGGGTCTTTGTTAAGCATAGAAGAAAATCTATGACAAACAATGATCTTTTTTTTGCTATTTTACCAGGCCATCATGTATGTTTTCTGCAGATTCTAAGATTATTCATGTCATTTTAAGATATCATTTTAAATTTGAAAGTTACGCAGAAGACGCAGTTCCTTTTACCCTGGTTTTACTTAGAAACTTTATTACACATTATATAAATGTAACCCTATTGTTGTGAGGTTGAATCTTAGCTGGTACAATCATACTTTCTCCTCTTCCTATTGCTGATTGTGTTATAATTAGAATTGTAAATTAGGTCTGTTGTGGCTTGTGGGCTGCACATGTTTGTGGTGGTTCATGTGGGCTGTCAGATGCAAAATATTTGAAGATTAAATCAAGGCTGTATGTGGATGTATCCAAGGTGATTTAAGACTGAAAAAGTATACACATATATATATATATATATATATATATATATATATATATATATATATATATATATGTATATATATATACATACAGTTTCTATTGAACACAAAGCTTTAGAACATATAGTGTATTTTTATACAGCCACAATGCAAATGTGGTTTTGTGTTGAAGTTATCCACATGAAAGTATTAATCAAGTCTAAAATGGTTAATTAAGATAGACTGCTGTTTTTACTGAAATTTTTCTGGATATTTGTTTAATTGAACTTATATAACAGATTGTATTAAGTGATTGTTAATATGCTTAGCTTATTTTAAGTAAATATGATAATATATCAGTATAATAATTATATCACATAACAGAATATGCAAACATCAAATACTTCCATATATTTAAATCAGCTTCTTTATACAGTACACATGCAGCACTCATGGCTTCTATTTTTTACCAGCTAAAAGACTGGTCAAATCAAATAATCACTAATTATATTGGACACTGTTTTTTTTTTTTTTTTAAATAATATCTGTCTTTAAAGGCATACCTTTAGTTCACTCGAACCTGTATTTCTAACATGTAAAAGAAAAAAAAAAAGATTTCTGAAGGTCTGAATGAAAAATGTAAAAAATGTCTTTAATACACAAAAAAGCAGTTTAACCGATCAAGAGTTTAAAAAACATCCAATAAATTCCTAGTCCTTGCAAATAAGAGACAGTAATGGTTCACTACTGTTTGCTGAACATTATTGAAATAGTCATTTTGAGGACAGTGTTCCCCAGTGGAGTATTGTAGATTATTGGGTCTTTTAACAGATACTTTTTATAATGGCATGAAATATTTTATGATAAATGATTCATGCAAATAAAAGTAATTTTCCAAAAAAGGGAAAAATACAATAAAAAAGAGGCAATGTAACTGAATGGCAAACATAACTTTGTCTCTTAAAGATTTTTTTAATTAGTCAATATTTAAGAAGCATAAATGTCAGTAAAAACATAGAGAATCATTTTAGTAAAAACAAAAGCAATTGTTTTTAAATGGTCAGAAAGTTTCCCATTTCTGGGCATGTTTTTTTTCTTCTTTTTTTAAAAAAACACAAGCAGAAATATGACTTTATTCCTATTTGTCTAAAGACATTCCAGATAGTAAGATTTGCCACAGTATATGCCACCATTCTTCATCCCTGATTGTTTTGTAAGCAAGGTGATCTGTACAACCAGCACAAACTGTCACTGTTTCCCAAATTACCAGTGGCTCATGATGTGTCCTGCTGTATCTGTGTGTTCCACTGTGCTGACACTGCTGTTGTAAAAGTGCTGATTTGAAACTTCTGCAGGTTTAGACTAGAAATCTTGGCCTCTACAAATCCAATGTAAAGTTTACAATAGTGGACATTGAACTAAACATAGATTTATATAGTGCAAGAACATCCCAAGTGTGCATACTACATCTTGTGCACATTTATAACAGAGTGAAAACTGACTTTTACATACAAAGGAGCTTGCCAATTTATGTCTAAAATTTATAGTTCATTAACTGTTGCTGTAACCAGCTGCAGACATTCTTGAAGGATGTGGTGTTAAAAAAAAACAAAAGCAAAGATTGTTTCATTTTATAACTATGTAAATTTATGCAGTAAGTTAAATAGCTAAACAATGAAGTATGTTTTATGTTTGATTCACTATAAAAGGTTGGACAGCAGTTACATTTCACACCCACATGCTATGCTTCTAAATCCTGTGACTTCTTTCCAAGTGCTGTTCAGGATGAGACAGACACAAGATCACATCCTACACCCATTTAGGGAAAGAGACATTTTGCTACTGTCTGGCTCAAATGGAAACGAGGCAGAAATGAATGACATTAATATGATAATGTAAATCTAAAGTTACAGGATGCAGGATTTGAATGATAACAAATTATTATTGGAGGCAGAGAAATAACTTTTTTAGCATGATGTTGGTGCATTTCACCACAAAAAATATCCATTTAATATTTGTTCAGTTGGATTTGTCAAGATTGGGCATATGAATTTTATATATTTTCTTTTAATAAAAAACACAGTTTAAAATAATCTTTACAGAATGTTCTCTTTACAATTACAATAAGTAGTAAAAAAGTTATAGATTACGTACCAAAGTTTAATTTTAAATTTAACAGACCAGGGATACAATACCTTAACAGTTAATACGTGTTAATCTCCGATTTAAATTAAGGGTACCTTACAAGAAATAAATCCATTCTTATATATATATATATATATATATACACACACACACACACACGCACACACACACACACACCCACCTTGTGCTAATTTGTAACACTCATACTTTCGACACCTTAGGACTTAGGAAACATCACTGCCGCCTCCATATTTTTGAAACCATATCATTAAATGAAGACGAGCTGACAAGCTGGTTAAACACGTTACTAATGCCTGCAATTACATGATGGTGGCATTATTAAAATGTCAAAATTTTTGAAATAAAAATAAAAACATAAAATTAATTTGTCTATTAACCATCCATCCATTATCATCCGCTTTATCCTCTTTATCCTCTACTAGGGTCGCGGGGGGGTTCCCCATGCCCATCCAGGGGAGAACGTTTCAGGCACTGGGCAAATACACACAGGACAGGGTGCCAATCTATCGCTGGGCACTCACACACACACACACACATACACACTCTATATGGGGCAATTTTGGAGAACCCAACTGACCTTGATCCATGTTTTTGGACTGTGGGAGGAAACAGCAGAACCCGGAGGAAACCCAAGCAGACACGGGGAGAACATGGAAACTCCACCCAGATTGGGATTCGAGAATCCCTAGTGCTGAGAGGCGAACGTGCTAACCACTAAGCCACCGTGCCATTCTTAATTTGTCTATTAGTTTTTAGAAAATTCTTTTACAATTGTTAATGTAGTGCTGACTAAAGAAGAAGCAGTGTGGGTGTTCTTTAGGCAGGTTAAGCATGTTTTTGTGTATTTACAAAATACAAAATTTGCCATTATATGTAATTTTTTAAAGGTAAGATAAAAAAATATAAAGAAGTGTCATGGATAAAATCCTCGGCCACCTCTCAGCACTGGGCACACAGGTTTGAATTTCCATGGGTTTCCATGTTCTCCTCATGTCCACGTAGGTTTTCTTCAGGTTCTCTAGTTTACTCCCACAGTCCAAAAACATTGATTCAAGGTGTTGTTCAATTGTGAGTGTGTGCCCAGTGATGGATTATCATGTGGAACCCCTCCCCTTTTTGTGTTTGCTAAAGACCAGATTGCTTGTTGTGAGTCATTTACCTGTCAGTTGTTAAACAGATATCTGACTCTAAATCTTTCAGACATAACCGTCTCTTTTCTTTTTCATTCAGATAGTCAGTGTTTGAATTGATTCTTTCTCTTAGGTCTCTCTTAGTTTATTGAGTTTCTCTCAGTACTATTCAGGTTGGCTTAGATACATTCAGAGCTTTATTGCTTGCTACAATACTAACGATATTAAGCACAACATAGCAGCAATGTGTATCTATAAAACTGTTTGTCAGCATTTTGTTGTAAAGTCCTTGTCCTGTAAATCGTCCTTTTTAACTGTAACAAACACATTTACTTATGTCCTAATATCCTCTCAGAACCCTTTTAGTTATTTTAGCTTTTGAATGGCATGTATAAACCAAACCCTCATGTTTGCCATTCTTTATCATTCTTATGAATACATAATTAAGTAAATAACATTTTGCATTATTTTAATTTGACCAAATTTTTTGTTTTAAATAGAGACATTGTGTTTTAAACATTTTAAAAACGTACACCCAACCTATACATCCAACCTGCTACTCACTGTTGCAGTTGTCTTCTTATTTCTCCTTTCAAATTCTTAATGCCTTCCTAGGATCATCTGCCAAAGTTCCTTGGCAGTTCACCTTTAATGGGAATTTAATGTTTGACTTCATTAATTATTTGTAGAGATGGTGCATTTTTATTGCTACAGGCCAATCAGTTAGCCAATCAATGAGCTCCTTCCCTTCAAACAACCCATAAACTCAGCTACAGACTTACTGCCATTCAATCTGTCTTCTAATTCACAATGCAGCAATCCATTTTTACAGTATTGGCGGATATTGATGTCTGATACTGACGTCAGCACAGCGTCTTCTGTCCACTATCACTGAGTGCTTTACTATATAATAGTCTGTACAGGGAAAGCTTTCCTTCAGGTTTTCATCTGCGACCACATAAAGCTATGTTGTTTTAATTTTTCCTCCGGGTTCTCCGGTTTCGTCCCACAGTCCAAAAACATGGATCAAGGTCAATCGAATTCTTCAAATTGCCCCATATAGAGTGTGTTTGTGTGAGTGAGTGTGTGCCCAGCAGTAGATTGGCGCCCTGTCCTGGGTGTATCTGCCCAGCGCCCAACGTTCTCCCCTGGTGGGCATGGGGAACCCCCCTGCGACCATAGTAGAGGATAAAACAGAAGATAATGGATGGATGAATTTAAGCCACTAGCATTTTTGTTAACTAATTACAAAAAAAGTGAATTACTTTTTGTTTTAGTAAACACAAATTCTTACTTTAATACATCATTTTTTTGTCTATACGCTTGTTGGGGTTCTTAGTTAAAAAAAAATTTGTAACGGAACTACAGGTAGAACTATACAGTAATACTATGTAATAATGATCCTGTGCTAATTAATTTTCTGACTAACTTTTATAATGTCAGATTATTAGAATGACCAAAGACTGATTTACTTTATTGACTCCATACTGAGTTAATCAATAACACAGATTTTGCACAATTATACTCAGCACAAATGCTTTGTATTGAACATTCATGCAATTGGTTTAATTATGTTTCATTTGACACTCAATTTTTTTGTAGCAGTTTAATTAGTGCCGTTTATATTGATCTCACAAAGCCTTACATCAATTAATGGAGAAAACAGGGATCTTCTTGATGGTGCTGCAATTGATATAAAGGAACTAATGAGTGTTTAAAGAAATGCAAGTACCACACGCATGTTTTCTTAACTGAAAGGGTTGATGAAATGTACTCATAGTTTTATTTTGTTTTTATTTCATTCAACATACAACTAAACTACAACTATTACATGTTTGAGTCATTATTGTTAAAAATGATCTCTAGCTTGTGTTTTTTTTTATTGTTTGGAATATTTGCTCTGTTTATATGCAATGAAGACTTCAAATTTTAATCCCTTTAAGCAAATCATGGTTGTGTTTCTGTTAGAGAGGAGACCGTTGATCATTTTTGCAATTAATCATGATTAAAAACATTACAATTAATTAATCGTAGGAGCACCACAACATTGCCATAACGAAATTCATTTATTCAAGTTACACTTGCAGCACACTTTATGTCGGGACCTTAACCAGCTTGCAGAAATTGCTATTTTGACAGCTAGGAGAAACCCAAAATGTATCATCTCACCTAACCTTTGCCTATAGATGCTCAGCTTGGCTGTTGGAACCTCTGAGAAATTAAAACACTAGCTTCTGCGGTAGAATGCAGTGGATCCAAAACATAAATGTTCAACTTTGTGGCCCACACTCAGACTGATGGCTTTTCTCCTTTAAATTCTCTTTACTTGATGCTGATGTATTTTATATATATATATATATATATATATATATATATATATATATATATATATATATATATATATATATATATATATAAATCTCCATTCATTTATTATCTCCTGTTTTATCCTCTATTAAGATCATGGGGGGTTGCCCATTCTCATGCCCACGCCCATCCAGGGTACCAATCTATCGCCGAGTAAACACTCACTATATAGGTCAATTTAAAGCAGCCAATTCACCCTGAATCCATGTTTTGTACTGTGGGAGGAAAGTGCAGAACCCGGAGGAACCCCACACGGACACGAAGAGAACATGGAAACTCCTCACAGATCAGGATTCTAACTTGATGCTGAGTGTGGAGAGGGGGAACATGCAAACCTCTAAGTTGCCATATATATCTATATATATTTTACGATTTTTTAGTACAATTAAAAAAAACAGCAAAATATTGTTTTAATTATTAAACATATATTACAATTGTACATTTTTGAGTGGTTTTTTGGTTTTAAGGTTAAGATTATTTTCAAGTTGATATTGTAAACTCTGGCCCTAACTGTGTAATGCTTTGTACATCTTTGACTCTTGCTGTGTATTTTAGATAAAGCTAAATTCTTCAGCGTATGGTAATCACTGGCAGCTGCTTGGCCTTTGTTCCACTGCTCATTTGTTGAGGAGAAAAAAAGTAAATGGTGAAATTAGGCAAAGGAATTAAAGATTGAGTTCCCCTCTGATTACAGTTCTGTGTAAACTCAACATTTAGAGAGCCACATCTGCTTCCATTTACGGCCTAAAGATACATACCTACACATTAGTGTTATTTTTCTTTTCGTGGGGAAAAAAGCAAAAAAAAGTCCGGCTTTCAGTTAAAACCGAGATGGACGGGTACAATGTAAAGCAGAAAGTGAAGGAGATTTGAAGGAGACCTTTACCTCACAGTTTGTTCGGCGTTATAGGAGTGTACAGTGTAAATATAATACTGTAATTCAGATTACCTCAAACAATGGATCACAATTTAAATGCTAAATCTGAAAATTAAACCTTGATTATAACACTAACTCCCTAAGTATCAAGATCGCTTATAAATTATCTGTTTAATAGATAAATAAATTACAGATTCAACTCTAATAACAGGGGTGGCTTAGTGGTTAGCATGTTCACCTCTCAATGCTGGAGATCCAGGTTCGAATCCCAATCGGAGTGGAGTTTCCATGTTCTCTCCGTGTCCACGTGGGTTTTCTCCGGGTTCTCCAGTTTTCTCCCAGAGTCCAAAAACATGGATTCAAGTTAAATTGACTTCTTTAAATTGCCCCATGTGGATACTGTGTGAGTGTTTGTGCCCAGCAATAGATTGGCGCCCTGTCCTGGGTGTATCTGCCCAGCGCCTGAAACGTTCTCGCCTGGATGGGCATGGGGATCCTATCGTATAGTACATTGAATTTAAACTACTCACACTTACCATGTGTCTGACACTGTGGTGAGGTGGTTACCATGTCTACTTCTCAACACTGGAAAATCAGCTTTGAATCTGGATGAAGTGTCTTCTCCCTGTGTTCTCATGGGTTTCCTCTGCCCCTATATAGTGTGTGTGTGTGTGTGTGTGTGTGTGTGTGTGTGTGTGTGTGTGTGTGTGCCCTACCCCTTACAGGATTAAGTAGAATATAGTAGCAATACAGATTTTAGAGTTTAAAAATAATGAAGTGTAGTCTGTTACTGTGGCGCTCTGGTATAATTGGGTACAAACTTTCAAGATTTAAAAATGTTAGCTTAGTGTCTGCACACATCCTTAATTTAAAAACTAGGATTCATCACTTTTCAGGTTTATTATGTGCAAAAAAATCAGTGTTCACATAATGATTGTTTGTTCATCTTGTTATTTTGACTGCTTAATCCTCAACCAGGGTCGCAAGGGGGGGGGGGGGGGATGTCCCACACCCATCCATGGCAGAACTTTTGAAACATTGTGCAAATCAGAATCAGAATACTTTATTAATCCCCCAAGGATTTGCACCTTGCACCTTGCACCAATTGCACCGTGGACCGGGCACCAATCTATAGGGACAATTTAGAGCAGCCAGTTTACCTTAAATTCATGTTTTTGGACTGTGGTAGGAAACCAGAGAACACAGGAAAAAACCCACACAGACACTTGGAGAACATGGAAACCACTACTGAGATAATTTCACTGTTTAGAAGTAATGAAGGCAAATATAAAGTGAATTCACTTAGGTGGAACCTAGCAACTGGTGTACCTCTGTAGTAAGTAAAAACTTGGGTTGGAAGGAGTTGATGGTCGTGTGGGTCAGTGTCAGGAGCTTGTACTGTGTCTGAGTATACACTGGAAGCCAATGGAAAGAAATGAGTAATGGACTAACCTGTTCTATCTTGTGGTGGTTAAACATCAGGCATATCGCTGCATTCTGGACCAGCTGCAGAGGCTTGATTGTACAGGAAGGGAGGATAGAATGCCAAGCATAGCACTAGGTTGTGGTTAATTGTGGCTGATTTGCTAAATTTAGTTCAGGATGGTAGGACTTTATCCCTCCTGAGATATTGGTGAGGAAGCCTGATATGCGAATAGACACTGTGATCTTCTCTTGGTCAAAGAATATAATGGGTAACATCTGCAAAGTACAGAAAGGAGAAGGCAATGACTGAATAGGAGAAGTTAAAGGGGAAAAATGCAGAAGTGTTTACTTCTGGCTTTGACGCATCTAATTTATACTTCACCTTCCTGTAAGGCGGGTGGCACGGTGGCTTAGTGGTTAGCACGTTCACCTCTCAGCACTAGGGATTCCTGGTTCGTATCCCAATCTGGGTGGAGTTTCCATGTTCTCCCCGTGTCTGTGTGGGTTTCCTCCGTGTTCTCCAGTTTCCTCCCACAGTCCAAAAACATGGATTAAGTTCAATTGAATTCTCAAAATTGCCCCATATAGAGTGTGTCTGTGTGATTGAGTGTGTGCCCAGCGATGGATTGGCGCCCTGTCCTGGGTCTATCTGCCCAGCGCCCGAGACATTCTCCCCTGGATGGGCATGGGGAACCCCACCGCGACCCTAATAGAGGATAAAGCGGGAGATAATGAATGAATAAATGAATGTTTACTTCTGGCTTTGATGCATCTAATTTATACTTCACCTTCCTGTAAGGCGGGTGGCATGGTGGCTTAGTGGTTAGCACGTTCTCCTCTCAGCACTAGGGATTCCCGGTTCGTATCCCAATCTGGGTAGAGTTTCCATGTTCTCCCCGTCTGCGTGGGTTTCCTCCGGGTTCTCCGGTTTCCTCCCACAGTCCAAAAACATGGATCAAGTTCAATTGAATTCTCCAAATTGCCCCATATAGAGTGTGTCTGTGTGAGTGAGTGTGTACCCAGCGATAGATTGGCACCCAGTCCTGTGTGTATCTGCCCAGCGCCCGAAACGTTCTCCCCTGGATGGGCACGGGGAAACCCCCCACACCCCCTTCCTGTAAGGCAGGTTCTCTTATTTTTTTTCTTTCATGCCCCCATTTGGAAAAATGTTCATGCCCCTGTTCCCACCCCGAAACAGAACAACAGGCTTCAATCTATTAAAAAAAAAAAAGAATTGCTAACATTTAAAAAAAAAAAAAGATTAAGTTTAATATTTGCTATAAAACTCACTATGTAAATAATATGTTCTGTAAATCTAGACTGTTCGAATGTCCATGGAAAATATTGGATGTTAATACATTGGTTTCACTGTTCTTTTTCCCTGCCTGTTCATCATGGGTGTGTGTGTTTTTGAGAAATTGAGATGCATGATTTGTTTATTGTCCACCGTAAAAACGAATCCAATGTTAAAACATTAATTTTACCGCCAGTCAGACATGCCTCCCTCTTACAGAAATGTTGCTGTAAGGTAAAACTGTAATAATTTACCCATCGCATTAGTTTGTACAGAGTGTACAATTGGCTCAGTCAATGTCTCGGAGGTCTTACAAAGCAGATGGGTATTTGGCTGAACTTTGTAACTGTACTATAATGAGATCTTCTGATGCTGGACTTTTTTCTAGCTTTATAATTAGACTTGTTACTGCAGGTGAAAGATCATTTGGTGTTATGAAACTATGAATTATGGAACCTGTTACAACAGTCTCCCTATCTCTGCTCGACATCCTTTACTTTTTCATGTTCAAATTTAAAACTTTCAGTAAAACTCTGTGAAAGCAAAGGCAGGTTAGACAAGCAAATGCCGTAGGAGCAGTTTCTAAGATGAACAGAGTGTAGTGATAACCAAAAATCAAATAAATGAGCAGCTGGATCGCAATTTCAATACTTCAAGTTCTTTTAATCTTTTCTTATTTTTTCTTTTGTGACTAGATGGATTGCAAAAATTGTAATATTATGGTAAACTTATATTAACATATTAATGAAATACCAAAATAAATGAAATTTAATATCCTATCCAACATTCCTCCAATATATTCTGCTTAATCCTATCGTCGGGGGGGGGGGGGGGGGGGGGTGGGTTTTGGGCACATGGCAAATACACCCAGGACAGGGTGCCAATCCACCACTGATCTCTCTCACACACACACACACACACACACACACACACACACACTTACACACTTACACACAATATATAGGGGCAATTCAAGGTGGCCAATTTACTTTTAATCTCAAACCTGGATCCCCAGAGCTGAGAGCGGAATGTAATAATCACTAAGCCACCATGCCACCTTATTTATAAACCCTTTTAAATCATTTACTTAATGTTTTTAATAATTGAACTTATCCTAAACTCATCTAAACCACTAATCATCTTGCAGACAAATATAGAAATTGAGACGTGTACTGTACTGTACATCCTTACAGACCTGGATTACATCTGATTCTGTAATGTGCAATAGAAACCACTAGAGGGCAATGTAGCATAGTAAAAAAAAAAAAAAAAGGTTGTGCCACAAGGATTAAGAAAGATTTTGATGGACTGTCAGAATAACTAGTTTCTGTTAGTAAATGCGAAAATCATTTCATGTGTCAATGTTTATTACGAGTGTGTTATAAATAACATTGTAACTACTTATAACCAGCTCTGTCACAAAAAAAGAGCTTTCTTGTGATTGCCTGCAGTTTATACATTTGCTTTTGGTAAGATGGCTTTTTTAAAGGTGAGCTATGACACAAATGTTTGAGTAAAATGTAATATGTCTGAAATGCCAGAGAGCTACTCTCCGACTTTAGCAACTGTTGCTGTGCGTGACACACACCATGAATGATGACCTCAACTTTGACATAATTAAAGGATTTAACCTTTTAGCTGGAGCTGGCTGCACGCATGTGTCTGGGTAAGTGTGTGTGTGTGTGTGTGTGTGTGTGTGTGTGTGTGTGTGTGTGTGTGTGTGTGTGTTGAACTGCATTTTGAACTCAGTTTTTATTGCCTTCTAGCACGCTTTGACATTTTACTTCGGAGAAATGGCAAATGTTAAATAGAATATCTTCGAGCATGTAGTTTTCCATGTATGCACACCCCCCAAGCACACAGGTGTACCCAGATGTTGCATTTTGTGAATAATAGGTTGGCATTGCACTTAAATGACTCGCATTCTACAGTCTCTACAGACTAAAAATAAAGAAATGTAGTCTGTTACTGTGGAGCTCTGGTATAATTGGGTACAATCTCTCAAGATTTAAAAACGTTAGCTTAGTGTCTGCACAGAGAGTTGCATGTACCCTTACCCCATCCTTAATTTAAAAACCCGGATTCATCACTTATCAGGTTTACTATGTGCAAAAAAATCCGTTTCCACATAATAATTATGCTTGCTCATCTTGTTATTTTTACCGGTTAATCCTTAACCAGGGCGGCACGGTGGCTTAGTGGTTAGCATGTTCTCCTCTCAGCGCTAGGGATTCCCGGTTCGAATCCCCATCTGGGTAGAGTTTCCATGTTCTCCCGTGTCTGCGTGGGTTTGCTCCGGGTTCTCCGGTTTCCTCCCACAGTCCAAAAACATGGATCAGGTCAATTGAATTCTCAAAATTGCCCCATATAGAGTGTGTCTGTGTGAGTGAGTGTGTGCCCAGCGATGGATTGGCGCCCTGTCCTGGGTCTATCTGCCCAGCGCCCGAGATGTTCTCCCCTGGATGGGCATGGGGAACCCCACCGCGACCCTAATATAGGATAAAGCGGGAGATAATGAATGAATGAATGAATGAATCCTTAACCAGTTGCATGCAGGTTGCATGCCCATCCATGGCAGAACTTTTCAAACATTGTGCAGATCAGAATACTTTAATAATCCTCCGAGGAAAATTGCACCCCAGACAGGGTACCAATCCATCGCTGGGCACGCACACACACACACACACACTCTATAGGGGCAATTTAGAGTAGCCATTTTACCTTCAATTCATGTTTTTGGGCTGTGGGAGGAAACCAGAGAACACAGGAAAAAACCCACACAGACACTTGGAGAACATGGAAATTCCACCTATGAACTAAATCACGGTGGTTTAGTGGTTAGCTTGTTCTCTTGGCGCTGGGAATCCAGGTTCGAATCCCTATCTGGGTGGAGTTTCCATGTTCTCCGCAGGTTCTCCAGTTTCCTCCCATAGTCCAAAAACATGGATTTAAGGTAAATTGAATGCTCTAAATTGCACCATATAATGTATATCTGTGTGAGTGAGCGTGTGCCCAGCAAAGTTTGGTGCCCTGTCCTGGTTCGAAACATTCTCCCTCTGTGACCCTCGTAGAGGATTAAGTGGAAGAAAATAAATGAATTAATGAAGGAACTAAAGCTACTGCAAAGCAAACACTTACCTCAATGTCCCTTAACTCACTGCAAAATCTGTAAAAAAAAAAAAAAAAAGGGTTAAAATCAAGAACTCTAATCTAATCTAATCTAATAAAAACCTTTGGCACAACTTGACACCTGCTTTCCACAAATGATCTGCAACCAACCTGACATTGATGGAGCAATTATGCTAACAATAATGGATAAAGCTGTCGAGGTCCAGATGGACGAACTTGATAGTGACAGAACTGTCTCTGATGCAACTCTCACTGACCTGCAACTATAACGGCTGCCAAAGATAGTTCGACCAGGTATTGACCCTGGGAGGTGAATGCTTATTTTTAATGACCACAAAGTTGTTTAATTAACCTTCAGGTCTAAGTAAAAGTATACGTATGTTATAAATGTTATTTAAAGTGCTTTATATAGTAAATCCAAATACATGGATATATTTTTACCCATAGTGCTCTCAGAGAATAGACCTAAATCACACTATTCTATCCTGTATGCTTCATTACTCAACTGACTAGGATACAGAAAAATACTTTTTTTATTCATTCATTCATTCATTCATTCATTCATTCATTATCTTCCCCTTTATCCTATATTAGGGTCGCGGGGGGGTTCCCCATGTCCATCCAGGGGAGAACGTTTCAGGCGCTGGGCAGATACACCCAGGACAGGACGCCATTCCATCGCTGGGCACACACTCACTCAAACAGACACACTCTATATGGGGCAATTTGGAGAACTCAATTGACTTGATCCATGTTTTTGGACTGTGGGACGAAACCGGAGAACCCGGAGGGAACCCACGCGGACACGGGGAGAATATGCAAACTCCACCCAGAAGGGGATTCGAACGAGAAATCCCTAGCGCTGAGAGGCGAACGTGCTAACCACTAAGCCACCGTGCTGCCCATAAAAATACTGTATTTTAAATATTCTGTCTTAATATATACTAACCAGCCACTTTATGTACAGCTATACATTGTATAATTTTTTTATTTAGATGTAGTTTGTATTTAAACAGTTACAGACTAAACATTGGAGTTCTTATACACCTCAGTGTCATTGCTGGATGACCAGCCACTAGCATCCTGTAAACTGGGTCATGTGAGTATTGATAAAGTATTTCAATTCAATTCAATTCAATTTTATTTATAAAGCACATTTAAAACCGCAGCGGACCAAAGTGCTGTACAGCAAAATAACAAATAATAAATGAGGACAGCAGAATAAAATACACATTAAACATATTAAAAATGAATAAATAGAAAAGAAATGGAAGAAATAGAAGATCACCAGGTTAACCAAATTCGTAGGCCAAAGAAAAGAGGTAGGTTTTAAGGTGGGTTTTAAATTCCTCTATGCCAGTTAACGACCTGATATCCAGGGGTAATGAAAGTAGCTGTCTCTGAGTGTACATTTATAAGTTGAAGCAATAAGGTACATGTGTTCCACATCACATCACATGTCAGTGTCACTCCACTTCTTATAATCATCCATCTTCCAAGCAATACCTGATGGTTAAACCTGTGGGGGCCCTGACCATTACCCAACAACCTAAAAGAGACTGACAGACCCTTTACAAACAAGGGTATCTATATTGTAAGTGACACAAAACAAATTTCCACTAGGATGGTAACACAAATTAGTAAAAGGCTACCAACCAACATCTGTCATGTTACAAAGTTAAATCAATGCACTTGGCACGGGGACTTACAAAGATCCAAATGACATATAGGTATGTTTTTTATTTATTTATTTATTTATATATATATTTTTTATTTAGTTTACTTCTCGAGTGGCACGGTGGCTTAGTGGTTAGCATGTTCGCCTCTCAGCGCTAGGGATTCCTGGTTTGAATCCCAATCTGGGTGGAGTTTCCATGTTCACCCCGTGTCCGAGTGGGTTTCCTCCGGGTTCTCCGGTTTCTTCCCACAGTCCAAAAACATGGATGAAGGTCAATTGTATTCTCCAAATTGCCCCATATAGAGAGTGTGTTTGTGTGTCTGTGTGAGTGAGTGTGTGCCCAGGAATAGATTGGCCCCCTGTCCTGGGTGTATCTGCCCAGCGCCCAAAACATTCTCCACTGGATGGGCATGGGGAACCCAGCCGAGACCCTAATAGAGGATAAAGCGCAAGTTAATGGATGGATGGATAGTTTACTTCTGGTGGCAACACCTTCTACCAAATTTAAGTGTAAAATTTTTGAGTTTGTTTATTTGTATATGTTAAATTGCTGGGCGGCATGATGGCTTAATCGCCTTTCAGCTCTAGAGATTCAGATCAGAGTGGCGTTTTGATGTTTTCTCTGGTTTTCTCCCCCAAAAACATTCAAGATGAATTGGCTGCTCTATCTTGCTCCTAGTGTGCGTGTGCGTGTGTGTCTGTGAGTGAGTGAGTGTGTGTGTGTGTGTGTGTGTGTGTGTGTGTGTGTGTGTGTGTGTGTGCGCGCCCAGTGATGGATTGGTGTCTTGGGTGTATCTGCCCAGTGCCTGAAACGTTCTGGCCTGGATGAGCATTAGGAACACCTCCGCGACCCTAGTAAAGGATTAACTGGAAGATAATGAATGGATAGATGGATGGTGTTGGGCAGCATGATGGGGTAGTGGTTAGCATGTTTGTCTCTCATTGCTGGGATCCACATTTAAATCCCAATCCGGGTGGAGTTTCCATGTTCTCCCTGTGACCATGTGAGTTTTCTCCAGGTTCTGTTTCCTCCCACAGTCCAAAAACATGGATTCATGGTGAATTGGCTGCTACATGCCACATGTTTTTCTATCTCAGTGAGTGTGTGCCGAGCGCCCGAAATGTTGGACATGGGAACACCCCCCCCCCCCCCCTCCTTTTTACACTTTTATCATCGGCTATTTTGTGTCCAGGTTTTGAGCTGGAACAGTACAAAATATAGAAAACCTCAAACTGAGTGAATACTTACAAGACAATATATATTATTTTAATTTTTCTGAAAAGCAGGTGGGCGGCACGGTGGCTTAGTGGTTAGCACGGTCGCCTCTCAGTGCTAGGGAATCCCGGTTCGAATCCCCATCTGGGTGGAGTTTCCATGTTCTCCCCGTGTCTGCGTGGGTTTCCTCCGGGTTCTCCGGTTTCCTCCCACAGTCCAAAAACATGGATTAAGTCAATTGAATTCTCAAAAATTGCCCCATATAGAGTGTGTCTGTGTGAGTGAGTGTGTGCCCAGCGATAGCTTGGCGCCTTGTCCTAGGTCTATCTGCCCAGCGCCCGAAACGTTCTCCCCTGGATGGGCATGGGGAACTCCACCGCGACCCTAATAAAAAAAAATAAAGCGGGAGATAATGAATGAATGAAGAACAAGCAGGTTTTGCTGTCACCTATGAATGTTGTATAAGTTTACCATAGAGATGTGGGACGTATTATCCTGGCTCTATGTTGCATGTAAATGTAAAACCCATAATGACACCGAGGGGCTGGGTCTTGCATTTCATCAGGTGCTTTTTGTGCCCACAAGCCTTAATGATCCAAAGATTGGGTTTCACTACAAATGCAAGTGCTCTTCTTTTTTATTTGATGTTTTTTTTAGCCGGTAACATACATTACCACAAATTTAAAAAATAATCCCATTTATTATGATTAGTTTTAAAATAACAGTATGTCAGATTTAGAGATTTAATGGAGTAATACCCATGATGCTGTTTGAATTAAATATTAATAAGCTCTATCATTCCAGCACTTTGTGTGATCAACTAGGGAGTTGAATATCACATAAACCTTTCTCACATTACTTACTTGTGTGGTTGCATGTGAAGCCAAGACAGCTAATATTTCCAGGCTTTCCACTTTTCTTTAAGCACTAATATAATAACACAGCATTACGTTTTGATCGCTTAAAGAAATTAACCACTACAGCATAGTTAGTGGCTTAGTGGTTAGCACGTTCACCTCGTTAGGGATTCCAGGTTCGAATTCCAGTTTGGTTGGAGTTTCCATGTTCTCCCTGTGTCCGAGTGGGTTTTCTCCGGCTTCATCCCACAGTCCTAAAACAAGGATTCATGGTGAACTGGCCACTCTAATTTGCCCCTACTACATGGTGTGTGTGTCTGGGTGAGTAAGTGTATGCCCAGTGACAGATTGGCGTCCTGTTCTGGGTGCCCCGCTCCCGAAATGTTGCTCCTCAGAATGGACCCTAGTAGGGGTGAGCTGCAATATTCGCTGATTCGACGATTCGATTCGGAGAACCGTAGTTGACTATGAACCTCATAGTCGAATGTACCATTTTGACCACATGGGGGTGCCCATGGCTGCTGCTAAGCATTAGTTTTTACATGAAATGTCTTTGTTTTCGTTATATATATAGCCTTTTGTCAAATAAAATCATCCTAATTTTTAGGTTTTTAGTTTTTTTTTAGGTTTTTCCTTTGAAGTGGAAAAAGTCCAGAACGGGGATCCCATTTACGGTGCTCTAGAAAAACAAGTAAAATATAAAAAAAATCTTTTTTAAAAACCACGCTTATATTGTGGTGAAATTTTAACTGATTCGACTATCAGTCGACTATAGGGAACATCGGACGAATCAGATTCGACTATGAAAATCCTTTGTTGAATACAGCCCTAGACCCTAGAATAGAATTTAGCGTAAAATGAACTCAGATGTAAACACATATATGATGTGACACATACAGTATTCCCTTTCCACTCATATACGAGCAGTAACTGATTTAATTCAGGAATTTTAAAAACTTGATACTATCAAATAAAAAAAAAGTTTTTATGTTGACTTAAATATTTAGATTACAAAATATGTTCATGCGGCATCTATACTCAGTAAGGCAGCAGTTAAAACAATACAACTTTGAAAAAGAAACATTGTGGTTTAAATATTATGCCAACTTTGTTGTCAATTAGTTTCCAAAGAAAAGTCTAGATGTAGATTCAGGTCGAGAAAATATCTGCAGTTCCCATTAGAGAAAAATTTTATTAACTTGAACATAAAAAGAATTACCTATGGCTTGTTGGATGTTGGTGGTAACTGATAAGGTTTTTAATCAAATCCAAGAATCATTTTATTTCTATTTTAACCATGTCTCACATTAGTTTGATCGCTTGCCTGTAGAGAGGTAAGCTGTGAGTGTGCTTGCTAATGAGCATACCTAAACACCGTAAACGCATAGTTTATCATCGTTTGTGATCATGCGTCAGTGTCAGAGAGTCTCTGCTATGTCTCCACATTATTCTTTTCTAAATTCAAAGACCTTCTAGACCTGGTAAGCACTTCAAAACATTTTATATTATTATTATATATATAATATTATATATTATATTATTAATTATTATATATTTGTTAAACTCGCACGAACAGCGACCTAGCCATTTTATTTCACTTGCACTTTTGCCTCATGTTGCCTCTACCATCCTGCCATTCACTTAAACATGTAATCATGCCATTAAACATTTGTTACTTATTTGATTCAAAAATATTTAACAGTTTGTAGTAGCACAAATAGTACTATCTACTTGTATATACCCAAACATAAAACTAACTGAACATAGTTTAGTGTTTACCAAGGGATGTACAAGTATTATTATGTTATATTTTTCAATTTTGCATGTTTTATTTTTTGTTCAGGTGAAGCTGTGGTACATCAAAATACAACATGTACATTATAGTTAGAAACAGCTTATCTCGTCTTATCTTCTGCTTAATCTCATTCTAAAGACTAGTTTTGCAGGAGGGTTACACATGTCTATCCAGAGGAGGGGAATTTTTCAGGCCCTGGATAGATACACCCAGGACAGGGTGCCAATCTATTGCTGGGCACACACTCACTCACACAGACACACTATGTAGGGACAATTTAGAGGCAATTTAGATCAGACAATTCACCTTGAATCCATGGTTTTGGACTGTGGGAGATAACTTGGACATAGGGAGAACATTTGTTTGTTTGTTTGTGATTTGCCCATTTCCTCACATTTAGGCTATTTAACGGTGGTGGGAACACATCTAGATCGGGATTCTGACCTGGATCCCCTTTATTGAGTGCAAAACACTATGCCACCATGGCACCCTGTTTGAAACATCCATCCATTATCTTCTGCTTTATACTCTTACTAGGGTTCCCCACACCCATCCAGGGGAGAAAGCTTCTGGCGCTGGGCAGATACACCCCAGACAGGGTGCCAATCTATCGCTGTGCACACACACACACACACACACACACACACACACACACACAAACACACTCTATATGGGGCAATTTGGAGAATTCAATTGACCTTGATCCATGTTTTTAGACTGTGGGGGGGAAACTGGAGAACCCAGAAGAAACCCACATGGACATGGGCAGAACGTGGAAACTCCACTCAGATTGGGATTCGAACCGGGAATCCCTAGCTGAGAGGTGAACGTACTAACCACTAAGCCACCGTGCCGCCCTGCTAAACTTTTACTTTCTGTCACTACATCATTGGTTTAATTTATTGCTTTATTAAAACATGCTTCAATCTACTAATATGAAGGGTTTTAGGTTAGTTTAGTCTTATTGAACAGTTGCATAAGAAGTGTGCCTGTTGTTTCATTTATTTATTATTAATTTATTATTATTATTACTAGGGGTGAGCTGCAATTATTCGCTGATTCGACGATTCGATTCGGAGAACCGTAGTCGACTATGAACCTCATAGTCGAATGTACCATTTTGACCACATGGGCGTGCCCATGGCTGCTGCTAAACATCTAAAAATCTTTTTTAAAAACTACGCTTATAGCGCCATCTTGTGGTGAAATTTTAACTGATTCGACTATCAGTCGACTATAGGGAAAATCTGACGAATCAGATTCGACTATGAAAATCTTTAGCTGAATACACCCCTAACTATTGCCACCCCTATATTAGTTTCATCTGTCTGTGTGTCTGGTAATAAGTTTGAAACTTTGCACAATTGTTCAACGTAGATGACAACACATGAATCAATTAAAAATATCACATTACATACAGGCGGCATGGTGGCTTAGTAGTTAGCACGTTCGCCTCTCAGCACTAGGGATTCCCGGTTCGAATTCCCATCTGGGTGGAGTTTCCATGTTCTCCCCGTGTCTGCGTGGGTTTCCTCCGGGTTCTCCAGTTTCCTCCCACAGTCCAAAAACATGGATCAAATCAATTGAGTTCTCCAAATTGCCCCATATAGAGTGTGTATGCGTGCGTATCTGTGTGAGAGAGTGTGTGCCCAGCGATCGATTGGCGCCCTGTCCTGGGTGTATCTGCCCAGCGCCCGAAACTTTCTCCCCTGGATGGGCATTGGGGAAACCCCCCCGCGACCCTAATATAGGATAAAGCGGAAGATAATGAATGAATGAATGAACATTACATACATACATTTGGTCATTTAGCAGACACTTTTTATCCAAAGCGACTTACAAGGTGAGCGCAGGGTTAATCACAACATCCCTGGAGCAATGAGGGTTAAGAGTCTTGCTCAAAGACCCACATTGGTAAATCCAGTGGACCTGGGAATTGAACCCCCAACCTTCAGATTGGGGAGAACGTCTCGGGCGTTGGGAAAATACACCCAGGACAGGGCGCCAATCGCTGGGAACACACTCACCCACACAGACACACTCACAAACACACTCTATATGGGGCAATTTGGAGAATTCAATTGACCTTGATCTATGTTTTTAAACTGTTTTAGGATTAAGTAATACAGTAGAGTAATCCTAAATTAGTAATCCACTAATTAGTGGTAATTAATTAATTTAGTTTTCTAGGGATAAATTGGCCATTTTTTTACCAAATGTTATACTTCACAAGCAGAATTAATTCAGGATAAACTAATTTAACACGATATAGGGGTGGTTTTAAAAAGGTTTACTTTAAATATCAACAACCCGAGGCTCTGCCTGCAAACCGATGCTTTGTTCGACAAAGGGCAATAAAAGTTGCACGACGTCATGCGAGTCTAACACAACACCCAACGCCCCACTGGCATGTCTAGGTGTGTATTTACACACATATGTAATGTAACACATGCTGTCTGAGTGTGTGTGTGTGAGAGAGAGAGACAGAGACAGTCCTGGCTGCCCCGAGAGAAGAGGGTGTGTCAGCAGTGTACACTGAAAAAACCTGACACCGAGCTGCACTTCCTCACTGAATGCACCAAATACACTGAGATCAGAGACCGATACTACATCAAACCCACACACATCATACCCAACTTCATCTCCCTCACACCCACTGAAAAACTGCCCCACCTACTGGGGGAACACAGGGAGACCTGAGTACTGGCAGCACTGTACACACATCTGTCACCAGGTGAGGGACAGAGAGTGACCAAATCAGCCAACACATACATATACATACACACATACATACACACACACACTTTCTACTTTTATGTAAATATGTATATCACACGCCGGCACGGTGGCTTAGTGGTTAGCACGTTCGCCTCTCAGCACAAGGCATTCCTGGTTCGAATCCCAATCTCGGTGGAGTTTCCATATTCTCCCCGTGTCCGCGTGGGTTTCCTCCGGGTTCTCCGGTTTCCTCCCACAGTCCAAGAACATGGATCAAGTCAATTGAGTTCTCCAAATTGCCCCATAAAGAGTGTGTCTGTGTGAGGGAGTGTGTGCCCAGCGATAGTTTGGTGCCCCGTCCTGGGTGTATCTGCCCAGTGCCCGAAACGTTCTCCCCTGGATGGGCATGGGGAACCGCCTGCGACCCTAACATAGGATAAAGCAGAAGATAATGAATGAATGAATGTATATCACACGGCGGCATGGTGGATTAGTGGTGAGCACGTTCGCCTCTCAGCGCTAGCGATTCCTGGTTCGAATCCCCATCTTGGTGGAGTTTCCATGTTCTCCTCGTGTCCACGTGGGTTTCCTCCGGGTTCTCCGGTATCCTCCCACAGTCCAAGAACATGGATCAAGTCAATTGAGTTCTCCAAATTGCCCCATATAGAGTGTGTGTGTCTGTGTGAGTGAGTGTGTGCCCAGCGATAAATTGGCGCCCTGTCCTAGGTGTATCTGCCCAGCGCCCAAGACGTTCTTCCCTGGATGGGCATGGGGACCCCCCCCCCCCCCCCGCGACTCTAATAGAGGATAAAGCGGAAGATAATGGATGGATGGATGTATATCAATCTATTTCTATTGTTTGTACACTATGTATATTTTTGTAATTTTATCCTTGTTTTTGTTTTGTATCCCGGCTTTGGGCAATGCAAATGTCATGCTAACAAAGCTCATAAATTCCATCTATTGTCTTCCGCTTTATCCTCTATTAGGGACACGGCACATGCCCATCCAGGGGAGTACATCTCGGGCGCTGGGCAGATACACCCAGGACAGGGTGCCAATCCATCGCTGGGCACACACTCACCCACACAGCCACACACTCTATATGGGGCAATTTTGAGAATTCAATTGACTTGATCCATGTTTTTGGACTGTGGGAGGAAACCGGAGAACCCGGAGGAAACCCACGTGGACACCGGGAGAACATGGAAACTCCACCCAGATTGGGATTCGAACCAGGAATGCCTTGTGCTGAGAGGAGAACATGCTAACCACTAAGCCACCATGCCCCCTTAGCTTCTAAATTAATTCATTCATTATCTCCCACTTTATCCTCTATTAGGGTCACGGCGAGGTTCCCCATGCCCATCCAGGTGAGAACATCTCGTGCGCCGGGCAGACAGACCCAGGACAGGGCACCAATTCATCGCTGGGCACACACTCACTTACACAGACACATTCTATATGGGGCAATTTTGAGAATTCAATTAACTTGATCCATGTTTTTGGACTGTGGGAGGAAACCGGAGAACCCGGAGGAAACCCACGCAGACACGGGGAGAACATGGAAACTCCACCCAGATTGGGATTCGAACCGGGAATGCCTTGTGCTGAGAGGAGAACATGCTAACCACTAAGCCACCTTAGCTTCTAAATTGAAAATTGAAATTGAGAGAGGGGGGGGGGGGGGGGGGAGGGAAAGAGAGAGAGAGAGAGAGAGAGAGAGAGAGAGAGGTTGCTGGTTCGTGCGTGTCGAGGATCTACAGTGGGGATCGTCTGCGGTGTTTGCGTTCTTGCGCTCCTCATCCAGAACCAAGCAGCGGTTCTAACAGCGCCCACCACGCGTGGAACCATGACGGACTAAAACACGCAGAGTGGGAAAGATGGTCACCGACTCGCAGTGAAGCGAGAAATTCGGGCGATCGCGGGGTTCGGATCCTGGCGGAGACATTCTCACCGTCGCATGGGGGCCATGAGCGGCGCGGACACCGCCGCCAACAAACTGTTGAGCTTCAACCAGCGGTGAGCAGAGCAGCATGATGTCGTGTCGTTTGTCATTAAATAAAAAAAAGTAGCAACAAGTCTCCGAATAAGACGGATTTGACGGTGCGGAGTGTTTTAACAGCTTCCAGCATCCTGATGCTGCCACTGCACCGAATCCACTCACATCTCCTTAAAGCGTTAAACTCGTTTAAAGTCAAGAAACGCTACTCGTGTTTGTGTCAAACTGCAATTAATAACCGTATTAACACACAGCAACTTATTAACAAGTTCGCATTGCTTTGCTGATTCAGTAGCTTTTGTTATTAAGCTATTTATTCCTCTACTGATTAAGAAAATAACGTTGATTTTATATATATATATATATATATATATATATATATATATATATATATATATATATATATAGGTTAGAATACACAACTGTGTCCTGACTGTATGAGCAGATACTAAATGGAGAGCAAAATACACGGAAAATATCTAAATTATTCATGTTGAGGTAGAATACGCTCCACAAACACCTCTATTCTTAGTATAGTTAATCGTAGTAAACATTCAAAACCCAATTTGGGTGTTCGCTTGACTGTTTACTAATAGATTACCTCCTGAAATCATTTGCATAGGTTATTTACTGTGTTGCGTACTTGTTGTGTTGTGTTATGCGACCATAATAGACACCACGAGATGTGAGAATAAACGACACATGATCGAAATCCGTCAAGGAAACGGATTACAGAAGCTTTAAGTTAATCATATTGCCGTTTTTATTTATTTATTTTTTTACATTTGTGTTTTCCGAATTTATTTTGTGTAGAAATGATGAAAGACTTGTAATCGTAGCTGTTTGGACACAATGATGGTAAAGCCAGCAGGAATATCTCATTACCTGTGTACATTACCTCATTACAAAGACTTGTGGTATTAGGAGGGTGACACACCCTGCTGAGGGTATAAAGAAGGGCTTCTTGTAGCCCACAAGCAACATCATGTCTGAGGAGGTTGTGCGCATTAGGGTTGAGCAGCATGTGCCAAAGTTCATTTTGCAACATCTTCCAGGAACAAAATGTATTCTGATGAATACAGTTGTTTTGGCATGTCTTAATAAGTGTGAATGTATTGTTTTCTCAGTGTTTGCAAGCTGTCCAGGTCCTGAGACAGCACTAAGGCTTGAAAACTTGATGCTCCCTCCACTGTGCTTCCCAGATGGGGTGAGGTTTAGGTTTTGGTGTGCGCTGCCTTGAATCTTCTCCAATTTGTGCATTTGCCTTTCTTTCATAAAGTTACATTTCTGTGTGGAAAACTGTTTTTTTCCTAGTTGTGTGCTTAAACATAATTCCTATTCAGACTTTCCTTTCAAAAACTCACAAATATATTTTCACTGCATCCAAGAAAAAAATCTAACTAATTAATAAATAGGAATTCAAAATTAAATAATTGTTAAATGTGTGTTAAGCAAAGTTAAAAGAATGGCATTATATGATAGCACACATCATGGTTGCTTAAAAAAAAACACATGTTGTAAGGATTTGTGAGTGCACAGTGGTAAAAGAAAAAAATACACAATTATTAATATGGCTGTAGTCTGATATTGTAGCGTAATATTTTTTCTTAGCCGCAAAAATCTTGAAAGCATAACCTGCTCTCAATTTAGAGTAGGTGTGGTACATCTGCCTGTAATTATTTGTCTCAGAGCTACCCAAGTGCATTAAAGCTCACTGCTCCTGTGCCTTAATGCTGGTTTGATATGGCATTTTCTCGAGGGGCGTGGCCACTTTTGGCTGTGCTCGGCACTTTTAATTTTTTAACTGACTGTCCCTGCTTAGAGGACTGGGTCAGTGTGTAGCGTCTTGCCACTCCGCATGGCTGCAGGCAGCAAAGTTTCATCAGACATGCCATATTTAGCTGACCGTAAGAGCTGGCGGAGTGCATTCAGCCATCAAATTTTCTGGTCATATGAACCCAGGGACTTAAGGTCACGTTTGCTCCCCACTGTTTCGTGGTTGAACAACAGTTACTGCAGGCAGTGCTCAATCTGAACAGCTAGGGTGGATCAAGACTATTGTCTCAGCAGGATTATCAGAGCTGTAGAAGGCCTGGTCAGTAAGCACCCCCTTTTTTAGTTTTTTTTGTCTTTTGTCTTTTTTTGTTTCTTATATTTATTTGTGAAGGGCGTCAACGTCTTTGTGCTTGAACAGTGCTGAGAGTAACATACCACCTGAGGTATGGTTTTGTTTGAGTCAAGTGTGCATCAGAGATATTGTTTCATACCAAGTGTGGTATGTAGGATAAAGAAAATGTGGGAAAAATCAATTTATGTCCAGTTTTCCATTATTATGCAAATGAGTGCAGCTGCAGTATTGTTTTAGCTATTCAGACAAGACCTTCAGAAAATGACAGTCGTCCAAATTAGCGAACTCCAGAGAACAATTTTGAATTGGCAGTGGAGAGAGGAGGTGACAGATCAGGTGGCGAGTAGAAACATTTAATTGTGAGCCTGTTGTTTACAATGCGTCTCTCCAGTCCGATTTATTTATCTGCTTTTGGTTTTAGAGCTCACGGTGGATTAGTGGTTAGCACGTTCGCCTCTCAGCACTAGGGATTCCCGGTTCGAATCCCCATCAGGGTGGAGTTTCCATGTTCTCCCTGTGTCCGTGTGGGTTTCCTCCAGGTTCTCCGGTTTCCTCCCACAGTCCAAAATCATGGATCAAGGTCAAGTGAATTCTCCAAATGGCCCCATATAGAGTGTGTTTGTGTGTGTCTGTGTGAGTGAGTGTGTGCCCAGCGATAGATTGGCACTCTGTCCTGGTTGTATCTGCCCAGCATCCAAAACATTCTCCTCTGGATGGGCATGGGGAACCCTCCTGTGACCCTAGTAGAGGATAAAGCGGATGATAATGGATGGATAAAAAGTTGGTGAGTGCGTTGTGTGCGTGTCTGTGTGAGTGAGTGTGCCCAGCGATAAGAGTGGCGCCCTGTCCTGGGTGTATCTGCCCAGCGTCCGAAACGTTCTCCTCTGGATGGGCATGGGGAACCCTCCTGTGACCCTAGTAGAGGATAAAGCGGATGATAATGGATGGATAAAAAGTTGGTGAGTGCGTTTGTGTGCGTGTCTGTGCTAGTGAGTGTGTGCCCAGCGATAGAGTGGCGCCCTGCCCTGGGTGTATCTGCCCAGCGCCTGAAACGTTCTCCCCTGGATGGGCATGGGGAACCCCCCCGCGACCCTAATATAGGATAAAGCGGAAGATAATGGATTGATGGATGGATTGATGGTTTTCGAGCTACACATAATGTTTCCAAGTTTCAAAAGTGAGATTGTCTTTGTTTTTTTTTTTAAAATAAATAACAATGATAACCTATAAAGTAGGTTGAAAAGTGAATGTTAGTGCTTATTAAAGAAACACATTATGGGTGTTTTGTTCAAGACAGGTACCAAATAATAAAACTGGCGCAGGATCATTATTGCTGGTCCCTGTGGCTTATTGTGCTTATAAATAAAAGTGGCAGAAACCTCTTGCATTAACAACTACATGGCCCAAAGGAACACTTGTTGCTCATTGGTGCGCTGTTGGTCCATTACAGTTGACAAGCAAGTACATTTAGATTTATTCTGTATTAACAGGACTGTTGGTATCAAGGTGCCTGTATCTAAAACCAGAGCAGAACGGAACAAACAGTGGAAAATCCAAAGACATTTTATATTGCTTCATATGAACAAAGGATACAATATTAAAGCATGCTGACCTCACACTATTTTGCATAACCTGCTTGACAACTGTGTGAGTGCCAGATCAGTATCAGCCAATTCTGAACAAGTACTGAAAAAGTGACGATCTATGTGTGGCATCAGGATACTTTATTAAAATCAGAGATGATTTCAGTTGTAACATTGATTCAGTGCAGCATTTTAAACACTACATTGGTTATAGCATGAAAATTTATATACTTGTGATATGTTGTCACAAGCTTGCTTCTCATAGCAAAAAGGTCCTGGGTTTGTGTCAGTTGTAGACATAATTGCTGTGTGTGTCCGGTGCAGTGTTCATGTTCTCCTTTTGTCAGAGTGGGTTTTTTTTCAGAACCGTCAGTTTTCATCCCACTGTTTAAAACATGCATGTAGGTAAATTATTCATTCATTATCTTCCTTCCATCCATTATCTATTCCTCTACTAGGGTCGCAATCAAGGGAGAATTTTCCGACGCTGGGCAGATACATCCAGGACAGGGAGCCAATCTATCGCGGGACACACACTCGCTCACACACACACCCGCACAGACTCACAGACTATATGGGGCAATTTAGTGTCAGTTTACCTTAAATCCATGTTTTGAGCTGTGGGAGTTAATTGGCAAACCCAGCGGAAACCCATGCAGACACGGGGAGAACATAGAAACTCCACACAGATTGAGATTCGAACCAGAATCCACAGTTCTGAGAGGCAAACGTGCTACCCACTAACCCACTCTGCCACCCAGTAGGTGAAATAAAGATGCTTAATTGTCCTTATATGTGAATGTGTGATGAGCAAACATCTGTATGCAAGCAATATTGTTCTGGAATTCGAATGGTAATTAATGTGGCAGTGAAACTGGTTCTGCAGCAGATCTAGGAATTTTAAAAAAATTGTGCAGTATATTGGTATACTATTTGCAATTTTGAGTATTTGCCAGAATCCACTCATTTGTTATTGTTATTGTTGTATGAGACTTTTAACTTGATGCTGAGATGATGTTTGCAATTCCAAACCATCTATTGTTCCTCTTCTAGATTGAGAGGTTGTGTCTTTTTATTCTGCGGCATGTTTAATTTTTAAACATGCCGCATGACAATTTTTTAATAATATATATATATATATATATATATATATATATATATATATATATATATATATATATATATATATATATAAATAAATGAAAAAAAAACTTTGTGTGTACTTTTAACAGCTAAATATTGTGCTTGTAAAAGGCGCCACATACTGCTCTGAGAATTACCTTATTTTAGCTCAGGGATATTTAAGCTCCACAGGGTTGCTAGAAGCAGCTGTTGGTATGCTGCATGTACAAGGAATACTATGTGATAGTAATTGCTTATTGAAACAAACATGTAGGAGCTAGGATGAAAATGGTTGACATGAGACAAATCTCTTTCTGGGGGCTGAATTAAACAGAGGATCATTTATAATTAGCAGTATGTTGGTTGATGATGTTATTTGTTGCTTCAAAATTAGGGTTACAAGGTTACTTGCCTCAGCCCCAACATCCATTAGCTGAAAGGTGAGAATACACTCTGGACAGGACACAAGTATTCACATTTACATCATGAAACAATAAAGTATTGCCAGTATTACACCTGCATGCATGTTTTTGGTAGGTGGGAGGCATCTTTAGTTCTTTGGGAATTCCATTGAAAACACAGGGAAGAATGTGTTCAGCTCTGCAGGGAAAAAGTTAATCAAACCCTGTACCTGTTTTGTGCAAATATTTGCACATAATTAATTTCCTGTTGGTTTTTATTTGAAAGACTTTAATATACCAATACATTAATATACCAATACATATAAACTTGCCTAGATTATATAATCCATCCATTATCTTCCACTTTATCCTCTATTAGGGTCGCGGGGAGAACCCTCCCCATGCCCATCCAAGGGAGAACGTCTCGGGTGCTGGGCAGATACACCCAGTACAGGGCGCCAATCTATCGCTGGGCAGGAATAATAATAATTATAAATAATAATCTCGCAAACAGGGAGGAAATTTGAATTTTGAGATCGCCCCAGAGGTGGAACCTCCGGCAACCGACCTTATCACATGAGCCCTATTTTATATAATATAATGATCTAATATCATTAAAGTAAGTAAGTATTTTTGCCTACTGTGCACAGAGGGGAATTTGTCCTCCACATTTTACCCATCTGTGCAGTGAAACCCACATATACGGACACTGCCCCAGTTCTTACTTTTACTTTTTAATTTTATTTTTTCAGATTTTCACAACCCTTGCCGCACTGATCATCTCAGTACAGATTAAGAAAAAGTTTTTTTTTAGCAACAAAAGATATAAAGATTGTTAGTTTATGCAGTGTATGGTTTTCGAAGCAGTGACTTTCTTGCTAAAGACTTAACGAGACCCCAACCCTTCCTAAAGGTCTTAATGCTTGAGAGCCCCCAAACCTCAGTTCTATCATGAGCTGACATTATGAAGCTGCTGTAACACTAGGGTTAATGTACTTTTTTACACTGACGTGTGTAACACCTCATTTCAGGGTAAAAAGCAAAAGCTCTGGATTTTTGTAGTCACTTAAATCTCAACTGAAGTTTATAGTTGGTCAGTTGGCCAAGCGCAAAGCGTTATAAAGAAAAGATTTTACACTTATAGATGTTTAAAGAAAAGGTTAGCTTTTTAATTACTTTACTAATTAATTTAATGATCACATTACCAAATTTGTTTGCATGGTGGTTAATGCATGGGAGGTGCAGGGTTTGAATCTCCAAAAACTTACAAGTAGGTAAGGTGTGAACTTGTGGGTGGATGTGTTTGCTTGTGTGTCTGATGGTCAGATAGATGTTTTCTTGATGCCAAAATAGAGCTCTCTTTTATCGGTCACACATTGGATGATATTTTATACAAATAGAGAATTTAACAGCAGGAAAGTCAATTTTATTTACTCATGTCAACTCAAGGTTGTTGTTACTGGATGCATTTTATTCTGGCTTATTTTGTATTCAAATCTGAGTAATTACTTTGTAAATGCTAAAGCTGTTATAGTCAGAACAGCATGCATCTAAGTGACTGAACGTTGTTTTTGTAAAATAGCATCTTCGGGTATAAATGTCAGGCACTCCATACTGTATAGAACAGCCCCAATTCCAGTCATGGGCTGAATGATTAAGGCATGTGAGGTGCTGACCATGGCTGGCCACCGGCATCTGTAGGAAAGGGCACACAGTAAGTCGTAAGAAGTAAGTTCCTGACTTCCCAAACAGATGCGGTAAGTGCATGGTACTTCCCCAAGCACAGGCAGTGCTTTTAGAAGTTGGCAGATAGTGTAGTGGTGGGAGGGTAAGCTCAGTGGTTAAGGTGTTGAGCTGTCAATCTGAAGGTTGTGTGTTCAAATCCCAGGTCCACTGATATTACCATTGTGGGTTCTTGAGCAAGACCCTTAACCCTCATTGCTCCAGGTTGCTACTAATTGCTACAAGTCGGGATACTCGTAATTTGCTTTAGATAAAAGTGTCTGCTAAATGACCAAACGTAATGTAAATGTAAGTATATATTTCAGCATGGTCAGGACTTTATACAAAGAAATAAAGTTCTTCCAAACCAAACTTAACCAAATATATGATGGCGTTACTCCATGGAAATGTGTTACCTTTAAATGTTCAAGAGCTTATGTGAGGTCAGACACTGATGTTGGATGAGATGGTCTGGCTAGCAATCTTCATTCTAGTTTTTTCCAATGAAGTTTATTGTGGTTGTGATTAGGACATTTTGTTGGCAAGTCATGTTCTTTCACACAAAAAGAAAAAAAAAATATGAGCCTGGATTTCTAGATGTGTTAATAGGAATAAATAAAGCACTGGAATATAACGATCTAGTGGTTGTTTACTACACTTTAAAGACTTCTTAACCAAAAAATTTGTTTAAACTATTTATGTTTTGAATGATTGAAGCATAGCGATAGTGAACACAACTGATAGAGGTAAAAACTTAAGAAGAATGGTGTTCAGTGTGTTTATATAAAGTCCATCGTTGTCACGTCATGTTCAGTTAACAGGTTATTGTGTTGATTATTTTGTATTTTTTAATGAGCTGATTTATTTATACAAAAGCTTTGTTTTTTTTAAAGTTATTTTTAAGACATTTACTTAAAATAAAGAAATCCATCAAGTAAATGTCAAGTTGTTTATCCAGTCTTTTTTATACTCTTAAAATCAGGGAAGAGCAACACATGCACTTACAAACTAGGGCTGAAAATGACATATAAACCATGACATGCCTTTGGGTGCATTTTGGTGGCCTGTATGAAGAGAAACCGTTAATTTTTTTACAGTAATAAGTGCTAATGGATGCATAATGATAGCCTTTAACTAGAATTAAAGAAAGTCATACTATCCTTATCTCTCTCTTGTGCTCTTCTTTCTTACACACAAATAGCTTTAAGTGTGGAGTATTAAAGTGTTGTTTTTTTTTAAATATGCTGGACAATTTTACTGTGAGTTTTAACAATAACATGTAGACACCATGTGTTTGCGGCAACGTTTAGCATGTTATTACTTTACTTTATTGTCATATGCACTAAAATCTATTAACAATGTTAACAGGTATCTAAAATCTATTAACAATGCTAAGAAAGGTATAATTTAGGTTGTTTATTGTCAGTTCTGCAGCGATACTGATGCCATGAGGGTTTTTTAGTTTAATTTAAACCTCAGTGTGGTGCCACTATTGGGGTCCTGACCATTAGAGAACAGAGTAAAGGGGACTAACACAGTATGTACTGTAGTTCAAAACAGAAGGACTACAATTTGAAATTGTACAACATGGACAATATGTGGAGCAAAAAGGAGGTGTGTCCAAATATTTGACTAATATATATGTATATGAAAAGGTAACTTTGGAAAGGATTTGAATGCATAAATTTTGCATATTGTGTATTTTTCAGTTCTGCCTCAGAAGACTTAGGATGTCGAAGGGGTGAATTTAGCCGAAAGCACTATGGATCAGTGGAATTGGTAAGTGAGCTTAAGTTCATGAATGACTTCATTGTCTAAGTACAATCACTGAGTTGCTTCAGTAGGCTAGTCACTTTGACAAACGATGAAGCAAAGTGAACATAGTTAATGCTGCTAAAACTCAAGGTAAGGCTCAGTCTGGGCTAAACCCACACAAACAATGCCAGCTCCCAGTGTTTGGTGTCATCATTCCATGTTAGCCAGATAGCTTTCTTTAGACAATGTTGTGCTTTATGGTACAGATCCACCTCCACATTTTCATCAGGCAAAATATAAACATAAAAAACAAATAGGGTTCTGTCTCCTTCAAGAGATTTTACCTGATATTAACAGTTATCAATAACACCATTGTTTTACAGGAAGCACTAATGTAATGGTAAATGTAAACCAGGTACAGGAGCTCTGCCCCCAGGCACTGCTGAGTTTATTTCCCTTGCATAGAGTATCTTAAAGGAAACTCATATGATACTGCTCTGAAAATTCTTTCGATTTAGGAATGATTAGTTCTAATAAGCTGTAGATTATAAAACAGATTTATTGCTGAAATTGTGAACTGAAGAATTAAAACCACTTCATTGACAGTTTATCAATTCATTTTTTATTGTTTAATGTTTGGATACTTGTTTACACAAGGTTTAAGTCATGTTTTTTTAAGGCTTTAATTATTACAAGTTTAAATCGTTTAATTCATTTTTTAAATGTAAGCATCCAATGACGTCAAGCATATTTTTATCTGTTGCTTTAAAAATACAGTAATTTCCTAACACATAGCTACATAATTCACAAAACAAGGGCAGTTATGGCCAGATGAGTTCGAATATAAGCTAAATATTAAAAACAGCAATATATTGAGACATGTCTTTTAACTGTTCAATTTAGTTATGTATATGTGTATTTAATCCCATTGCCATATGCATTATGTATACAATGAAGCAACTAGCCATGAGTTTTGGATACCTTGTGATACATGGGAACTGTTATGGAAGGCCCATTTCTGTTTCAGCATTTCTGTGCCCAAGTACATAATGCAAGCTCCAAATTATTATGGTTGCTTGAGTTCAGTATGAAAGATCATGAGTGGCCCACACAGAGCCGTAAACCCCATCTAATACATTTAAGATGAATTAGATCGGAGATTGCAAACCATGTCCTCTCATCCGTCTTCAATGTCTAATCTCACAAATGCTTTTTTGGATGACTGGGCAAAATTTCAAAAGTCACTTACAAATCGTGTAGAAATCCTATCCAGAAGCGTGGAAGCTGTTACGGCTGCAAAGTATAAGATGTTATTGAAAATGTCCTGCAGGTGGAAAGTGTCAGTTTGCTGCCCTTTTTTGAAAACTTATTTATTTTCTTAGTTATTTTCTTAACTGAGAGTCTAAATGTTACCTTGTAGTCTACATTCTGTTAAAGTGCATTGTGAGGCTATTGTGTAAATTATTATTAGTTTTCATTAAACTGTTATGAATTGTTGTTGTTGACATTTAAGTCTTATCCCTCTAATTTTTCTATTTAGGTCTGCTATGCCTTGATAACCTCACTGTGTAGGAAGTGGTCATGTGTTGTTTCCTTCAGAATTCACTTACAAAATGTAAGATGGGAGAACTTTGAAGTGATAGGAATGACTGACTGACCAAACCACATTTTTATTATCACGTTGTAGCAGTATACAGGCACACAAACACACACACAAACATACACACACACACACACACACACATGCACAGAATGTCAGAAAGAGAGGGAGACAGAGTTTTAGAATGAGTGACGGTGGGGTGGGGTGGAGTGGGTTGGTGAGAAAGAGGAAGGGTGTACAGTGAAATTTAAAGTGTTAGAGAGAGAGATAATGGAAGACAAACCATGTAATGAGATGAGAGAGGATGTGTAAGAAATTAATATTAAATTTGAATCACAATTGGTTTTACAAAATTGCAAGATTACAAAAACGACTGCTTACTGAGCATGATGTAAAAGCTTAAATGATATAAAGCCAGTATGTTTTGACGCCAGGACTTGTGAAGCCAACAACTGGCTTACGTCCAATGTTTTGCAATAGATGAATATAGTTTTTGTGGTGTTTTACGCAGTTGGCAGTAGAGAATATGCCGATGGCCTGTCTGCGGATTGAGCCTGTTGATTTGTGCATCAGTGGAGAGATGACTCTTGATTAGCTTAGTGAAGCGGCACAAGATCCTCAACTTCTGCTTTTGTTTTTCCATAAACAAAACAACAAGGGCTGCACTATATCCATCCTGTTATTAAACTGTTGTGGTAAGAGGAAGTGGGGATGGACTGACTCCTCTATGAACTGGGTTCTGCAGCCTAAAGTATGCACTAGTTGACTGCTGGCTGTGCCTCTGTACTGTGTGTTGTAATGCGGCTTTAAGTGCTTCCCCAGTGTGCGGTCATGCTGTCAGTAGTGCTCAGGTGAGCAGCTTAGAAGGAGACATTCTTCTTTAAGTTACAGCACAGTCAGCTTTTATTGTTGCTGGCAAACATTTTTTAATTTGTTTGTATTTAACAAGGAGATTTTTATGACAAAAAAAGGGATGACAAGAATCATGATATGGGATAAAGCAGAAGATGTTCAGTTCCAGTTTCATTTCTCATTTGTTTATTCATTCATTATCTTCCGCTTAATCCATTACTAGGGTCCCCCATGTCCACCCAGGTGAAGATATTTCGGGCACTGGGCAGATACACCCATGACAGGGCACCAATCTATCGCTGGGCTCACACACTCACTCACACAGACACACAAACACTATATGGGGCAATTTAGAGCATTCATTTTACCTTGATACGAGGACATGAAAACTCCACCCAGAGTCTTAAATTATTTAAGACTAGAAATTATTTAAATTAATTATTTATTGGCTTAGTGGTTAGCACGGTCACCTCTCAGCGCTAGGGATTCCTGGTTCGAATCCCACTCTGGGTGAAGTTTCCATGTTCTCCCCGTGTCTGCGTGGGTTTCCTCCGGGTTCTCCAGTTTCCTCCCACAGTCCAAAAACATGGATCAAGGCCAATTAAATTCTCCAAATTACCCAATATAGAGTGTATTTGAGTGAGTGTGTGCACAGCACCCTGTCCTGGGTATATCTGCCGAGATGTTCGGGGAACCCCCCCCCCGTGACCCTGGTAGAGGATAAATGCGGAAGATAATGAATGAATGAATGAATGAATTATTTATTTATTGTTTTTAAAAATACTATATTATTTATGAAATGGCCACTTTTAACTGGGTGTTCATTTATCCTTAAGTCAAAATATTATCCTATTTGGTCTGTGATATACAAACAGCACCTACATTAATTAATATGATTTTCATATACTACTTCATTAGTTATTATGCTGTCTTGGTTGGAATTAGGGAGCCAGTTGTGTGTGTGTGTGTGTGTGTGTGTGTGTGTGTGTGTGTGTGTGTTGGGGAGGAGGAGGGTATGGAAGATAGAGGAGAGATAGAGAGACTCTTTTCATTTCCACAGCTCTGTAGTGCTAATTGATTTAAATCTGTGACCATCTCTGATGCCACGCCAGCTATTTTAATTGCACAGTTCTCTCTGTTTGTGTTCTATAGAGGAAGATTTTAATGATAACAAATACAAGTCTTCATTTGTAGCGTCAGATATTCACCAGAGCATGACCTGTTTCGGAGGGTAGTGCAGTGCATTTATCAGTGGGGCACATTAGTCCTACTTTCAAGTGAAGTGCAAAACAATGTTTATGTTTAAACTTTAGTTAGATTCTTGTGTAAAAAAAAAACTGTTAAGGACCTGTTTTATGGGGGGCGGCACGGTGGCTTATTGGTTAGCATATTCGCCTCTTAGCGCTAGGGATTCCCAGTTCGAATCCCAATCCGGGTGGAGTTTCCATTTTCTCCCCGTGTCCACGTTGGTTTCCTCCGGGTTCTCCGGTTTCCTCCCATAGTCCAAAAACATGGATCATGTCAATTGAGTTCTCCAAATTGCCCCATATAGTGTGTGTCTGTGTGAGTGAGTGTGTGCACAGCGATAGATTGGTGCCCTGTCCTGGGTGTATCTGCCCAGCGCGAGACGTTCTCCCCCCATGCCCATGGGCATGGGGACCCCCCCCCACGCGACCCTAATAGAGGATAAAGCGGAAGATAATGGATAATGGATGGATGGATGGACCTGCTTTATGGAGTCAGTACTGCATCCTAAAATCTGAGGCTTTTATCCAGCAGGTCTCCAGCTGTTAGAGATCTATAGAAATCAATGCTTAAGATGAGAAGATACATCTTTTTCAGAACTGCTTAGCATCAAGTTCATTTTGAATTTAATTTGGGTGCTGTCCACAAACCCCAAACATCTCCATTTTGGTCTTGTCTGTTCAGAAGGACATCATTTCAGAAGGCATGTGTTTTGTTCAGATGCAACTTTTTTTTTAAAAACTAAGTTTTTAGTAAGGAAAATCTTTTTATTGAGGAATTTTAAACTATACAGTGCATGTAAAATGAATTATTACTTTAAAATTCTATATTTTATAGCACTTTATAAATGGACTAATGGACTGGATCACTAATCCTTACAAGGGTTCAGAGTTTAAATTTATTTATTTATGTAGTACGTTCAACAATAGTACATTGTCTCAATACAGCTTTACAGTGTTCTAAGCCTGAACCTTCAAAGAGTAAGCCATAGCAAGAGTGGAAAGGAAATACTCCCTGGAGTTGTTGGTTTTAAGGAAAATACCTTGTGAGGACAAGGGCTCAGTGGAGGATTAATCCTTCTTCATTGGTCCGGCATCATTAGCAGTTCAGGACAGCAGTGTACAGATTGTGTAATGATCAGGTGTCTTTTATTTATTTATTTATTTATTTATATTTTTTTATTTTACTAAATTAAAAAAACTGAAAACCTCAGGGGCGGCACGGTGGCTTAGTGGTTAGCACATTCGCCTCTCAGCGCTAGGGATTCCGGGTTCGAATCCCCATCTGGGTGGACTTTCCATGTTCTCCCCGTGTCTGCGTGGGTTTCCTCCGGGTTCTCTGGTTTCCTCCCACAGTTCAAAATCATGGATCAAGTCAATTGAATTCTCAAAATTGCCCCATATAGAGTGTGTCTGTGTGGGTGAGTGTGTGCCCAGAGATGGATTGGCGCCCTGTCCTGGGTGTATCTGCCCAGCGCCCAAGATGTTCTCCCCTGGATGGGCATGGGGAACCCCACCGCAACCCTAATAGAGGATAAAGCGGGAGATAATGAATGAATGAATGAATGAATGAATGAATGAAAACCTCAGTTCAGTGAGGCCATGCAAGTAGGATGGCAAAACCACTTGTCCAATTGAAATCCAGATTCTGTCCCTTATTTGTCATTGTTGTAGTGCTCTGGCAGTGTTATGGATGAGAAGCTGATGATACCTCAAAGTGAAACTAATTAGAAAAGTAATGGAGAGAAATGCTGGAGCCTCAAGTGTATTAGTGATGAATGACACATTGTGAATATACATTCAATCATTCATTTATGCATTATCTTGTAACAGGTGCCTAGGGCACCTGTTCCTTTATTTTTGGGTTAATTAGCATGGGTTCACATTCTTCGTTTAAATTAATTAACCCATTGTTCCCATTGTTTTTTGCACGTAGTCTAGCGTTTTTTGTATTTATATCCTGTGTTCCCCTTCCTCCGTGCATCCTCTGTTAAAATTATGTCTGCTTACGTTGTTGTACTTTTTTGTTTTTTGGGTGTCCCTCCACCTTTAAATAAAACCCTTTTGCCGCTACCTGTTGTGCCTGGCTCCCTTCAGCGTGTTAAGGCACTTCAGCTTTGCGCTACTTATGCGCAGCCGTTCCTTCCGAAGGTAAGCAAGCATGACAATCCTATGCTTAATCCTCTACTAGGATTAAGCGTAGCATCTTTTTAACAAATACCTGTTGTAAAAAATTAAATAAAAAATAATAAAAGGGGGGGGGTGCAGCATCAAATAACAATCAGGTTGATGATTTTACAGTGTAGTTGGTTTTCTGCATAACTTCTGACTTGTAATGTTCTCATTTGTACGTCGCTTTGGATAAAAGCATCTGCTAAATGACAAAATGTAAATGTAAATATACTAGGGTCCTGGGGGGGCAATCTATCGCTGGACATACACTCACTCACACAGACACACACAAAAGCACACACACACAGTCAAAAGGGCAATTTAGTGCATTCAATTTATCTTGAATCCTTGTTTTTGAATGTGGGAGGAAACCAGAGAACCTGTAGGACATGGAGAAAATGAAAAGTCACAATTGGGATTGGATCCTTAGTTTTGAGAGGTGAACGTGCTATGTGCCGTCCACATTAAAATCATATTGTATTTTATTTAATGTGTTATTTGGGGGAAAAAAATCATACTTTGACATTCAAAGTTTCAAACGTAAATATTTAGAGCTAATTTAATGGGGCATGTTTTAATTATTTACATGCTTCAATTTTATTATAACATAATAATCATAAGTACATATAAATATACTAATATAGCTACTATTTTTGCATGTATATAATTAAATAATAAAATGTTTCTTTACTTAAGTCCTTTGGAACCCCCACACATGCTAAATAAAAGCTGAGCTGGCAGTGGCTCCATTCTGGTGTAAAAATATCTGACTTGGCAGGATGCTCACGATGACACGTCACTTGGCAAGATTCACCTGTATTACAGCCAGTAACATGCACAAATTTTGTAATTGTCTGTACTGATGCAAAGTGCTATCAGATGAAATGGTGGACATGCTGTTTGTTACACATCTAGTAAAGACTCCTCTGATAATTCATTATTTGCATATTATACTGCATTAAAGGGTAAAATGTAATCTCATTTCCGTGGATAAAACATTTTAAAATAATGAAAATTACGCTGAAGTTCAATCAACTACTACTCTATGTAACTGGGAATGTGTAGTGAAGCTCAGAGACAGTTTAGTTCCTGGGTCTGGTACTGGTTATGTGTGTAGGCAACAACGTTCGATAAAACGATAAAAATCGATTATCCAAAGTATCGATAATATTTCCATTACGATTCGTTGATGTGCGCGATTTCCCGTTACTCGCGATTTCGACCGCTTACGTCACAGGCGCAACAATAACGCTGAAAAAAAGCGGGTTAAACAGAACGAGGCGGATCTGCAAAACAATTTGATAAATTACAAATGAAACACAGCCAACGCAGAAACTAAAGAATTTTTTCCGCGAACATGGCACCAGCACGGGATACAGCTCCTGAAATAAACACTTGAGTGATGAAGTTAGCACGATAAATCACAACTCTCAGATTCTTTAGTTCTGGTAAATCGTCTCTGAGAGTTCGGCAAGCAGCGGCATGCTGGGTTTGGTTGTTAACTGGATAATAACAGCGATAGAGAACGTGTCTTAACGTCCGTTATATGAATACCTGTCCGTATGTGGTCCTGTCCCCGTCCAGGTTTATTTTTTAAAGTGAGGACATGTCCTGGTTTTTAGCGGAGCAATAGCAGCACGCGGGATTGACGCGCACACGCGCACGGCGTAAAAGTACGCGGCTTTAAATGTCCCGGCTCAATCAAGCCAATTGAATTCTCAAAAATTGCCCCATATAGAGTGTATCTGTGTGAATGAGTGTGTGCCCAGCGATGGATTGGCGCCCTGTCCTGGGTCTATCTGCCCAGCGCCCGAGACGTTCTCCTCTGGATGGGCATGGGGAACCCCACCGCGACCCTAATAGAGGATAAAGCGGGAGATAATGAATGAATTAATGAATTTTTAAGTTGGCGGCACGGTGGCTTAGTGGTTAGCACGTTCGCCTCTCAGCACTAGGGATTCTTGGTTCGAATCCCCATCTGGGTGGAGTTTCCTTGTTCTCCCATATCTGCGTGGGTTTCCTCCGGGTTCTCCGGTTTCCTTCCACAGTCCAAAAACATGGATCAAGTCAATTGAGTACTCCAAATTGCCCCATATAGAGTGTGTGTGTCTGTGTGAGTGAGTGTGTGCCCAGCGATAGATTGGTGCCCTGTCCTGGGTGTATCTGCCCAGTGCCCGAAACGTTCTCCCCTGAATGGGCATGGGGAACCCCCCCGCGACCCTAATATAGGATTAAGCAGAAGATAATGAATGAATGAATGAATTTTTAAGTTTGTTTTGTTGTTGGTATTGACTCTCTATCAAGAATTTGTGAATTTTCAACTCTAGATTTTCTACATGTAACAGTATTTTTTTTTTTAAATTTGTGTGAATTCAAAGTTGAGTGTTGCAGCATTTAAGTGTAATATTTTCGTTAAAACAGTCAGTAATATGGGAATGTCACATAGCTTGTGTGCAGATGGCTATCTAATACGCTATGCCAAAACAGCTTGTAACTCAGTGATTGGCTCACAGTGCACTAAAGGGGCAGCAGAGCAGACGGTTACGGACCAGCAGAATATTGCAGTAGGTGGAGGTCAGAAGATTAAGGAAACTGCTTAATGTTTTACCTCCTTAAAGAACTGGTAAAAACCCATCTCAAATAATCTCATCTCATTAACTTCAGCTTAATCCTTTACTCTGTGGTTCCCCATGCCCATTCAAGGGAGAGCGCTTTGGGCACTTTTGACACTCGAGACAGGGGGCCAACCAATCGCTGGGCACTCCCACACACAATATATAGAGGCAATTTACATAGGAGCCATGTAGAACAGCCAACGTACCTTGAATCCATGCTTTGTGGATTGTGGGAGTAACCTAGAGAACATGGAGAAACCCTACGCAGACACAGACACTCTGGTCTATCTAAATCTAATTTAAATTGTCTGAATTGTAAATGTGTGTGGGCCCAGTGCTGGAATGCCCAATCAACCCCCCCCCCCCCCACACACACACACACAAACCTCAAGTAAGACAATGAGATGTACACTTATAAAGTGCCTGAACAGGAAAAAATATTTAAATGCCCTTCATGATACCTTTATCACCTGTAAGTTGGTATTTTGGACAGAATCCATAAGGTGTTGGACATGCAATATAAACTGATGGAGACAGGACATTGGTGAGATGGAGACAGTAATCGCATTTTCAACAGAACAATTATCATGGGACAGACCTGCAACTGACTGTGGACCCGGGAAAAACTAGTTGCGACAGTCGAAGACTCCCAGCTTAACAAGGAGAAGGTAAAGCATTATGGAAAGTGAGACCAGGCACAGTGCAGTGGAGAAGGACATGCAGCAGAAAAGAGAATGAGCTACTTCGACTGATGTGCCTAGTTGAGAAACAGACTTGCAATGTTCGTGACATCGGAGACAGAAAGTAAAAATTGCAGAAACTGTTTAAATGATGGGAGAGAATGAAAGGAAAGGCATTGTGCTGGCCTTGACGTGGTTTGAACTGCTGCATTGAGATAGCTCGGCCACCTGCTGAGCCAAAGCTGAATGCAAACTTGTCATACCCTTGTCAGATGAGCTGCTAGCTCTACATGGATGGCCTTTCTGTAATGAGAAAATGTGACTGGAGACCAAAAGACGGGAGACCAAACTGACAGAAGATATATCTTCTTTTAACATAAATAAAACACACTGAACCTTGCAACTGAAATAAATTTGACAAAAAAAAAACAGCCACTAAAACAAAAGCTTGTAAGCAAATAAATACAGTGAGAAATCAAGGAGGGCTAAAGAAAAGAAATGTAAACAGAAGCACATGCATAAGAAAAAGTCAGTCTACGGACACAGGAAAGCGAAATCAGTTTCCGTGACAGTCGTTTTGCCGCTTGTTCTGACATTTACAATCGTTGTTTACCATTTGCGTTGTTGTTATCGGTCATTTGGCTGCATGTGCTTTGCCATTTATATTTTAAACCTCCTTTTAATGTGGCACAGTGTAACCAATGTTACTGCACTGTCCTTTCCTGGCTCTTAATCTGCCCCAACTACAAGTAAATGTTTTAACATACACTTTAACCAGCGACTTTACCGAATATTGTTTCAACTCCATCCACTATCTTCTGCTTTATCCTCTATTAGGGTCGTAGGGGGGTTTCCCATGCCCATCCAGGGGTTGAACGTCTCGGGCGCTGATGCATCCAGGACAGGGCGCCAATCTATCGCTGGGCACACACTCATTCACACAGACACACGGGGCAATTTTGAAGAATTCAATTGACTTGATCCATGTTTTTGGACTGTGGGAGGAAACCGGAGAACCCGGAGGAAACCCACGCGGACACGGGGAGAACATGAAAACTCCCCCATTGGGATTCAAACCGGGAAACCCTAGCGCTGAGAGGCGAACATGCTAACCACTAAGCCACGGTGCCACCTTGTTTCAACTCGAAACATCTATTTCATCAGCTCCACTTACCATAGGGTTAAACTTTGTAGTTTTACAATCACAGGGTAGTCTGTTCCTGCAAATATTTTGTTAGCTATTTTTATTTTGATCTCCAGGGTTCGGAACCACCACAGAGCAGTTAGTATTTTGGCATTAGTCTTAGCATTGCAGTGAAAGTGACATGATGCTGATGTGTTAGTGTGTATCGCACAAGAATAAGTGAATCAGACATAGCAGTGCTGCTGGAGTCTAGACTGAAAATAGTACAGCAACCAAGTTCAAGTTCATTTATTTCTACAGCATTTTATTCAATAGTATACAGAGTAATAGAAGAAAGATGCAGAGAAAAAGATGAAGTACAGTTTGTATGAAAAGTACAATCAAAGGGAAGGTGTCCCTAAGAAACCTATATGTAGCTCTCTCCGATTTAAAGATGACAGCACAAATATTCTTGCCAAACTGATTAGGTTTACTCTTGAGCTTGTACCTTAACTTTGTACATAACCTTACACCCAACCGTAAGAACTGTAACATAAATGACACAAACAAATGTACAATCAGCATCGTAAACTATTAGCGCTACTTCCATTCATTCCATCTTCCGCTTAATCCTCTATTATGGTTCACGGGGGGGTTCCCCATGCCCATCCATGGGAGAAGGTCTCGGGCGCTGGGCAGGACATCCAGGACAGGGCACCAATCTATCGCTGGGCACACACTCACTCACACAGACACACTCTATATGGGGCAATTTGTAGAACTCAATTGGCTTGATCCGTGTTTTTGGACTGTGGGAGGTAACCGGAGAACCCAGAGGAAACCCACGCGGACACGGGGAGAACATGGAAAGTCCACCCAGATGGGGATTCGAACCGGGATTCCCTAGCGCTGAGAGGCGAACATGCTAACCCCTAATTAGTGCTACTTATTCAGTATAAATAAACTCTCATTCTTAAGAACGACCCTTTGCTTGTTTAACCACATGAATTTACATCTTGACTTAGAACCACAAAATTACATATCAATTCACCTTAATTCCTTGAAAAGGTAATAAAAAAATAAAAAGGTAATTCTGAGTCAGCCAATATGCTGATCTAACACCACCACCAAAATCATTTGTTATAAAAGCACTCATAACTTGTGTCTTAATGATTTATATAGAAACTCTTGAGTAACAGTAAGGTGAAGTTGAATTTTGTTCTGTCTGAATTTTTGCAGATGTCTGGTCTTCTATCCCTTTTCCACTTCTTTTTCTTCTGTTGTGTGTAAGGCATGATAATGCATTCAGAGACCTGCAGGTGATTTCTATATCCACAGTTACAACAGCATTGATTTATTCGCTCTCACACTTTTTGCTTCCTTTGTTCACTTTCTAAGTGTGCTTTGTGAAAATGTGACCTTTTATAGGCTTTTAGTAATGCTTGTGAAACAGGCTTTTATATCAGAGTAAAAAAAGTCTCATGCATTAACTTCAGTACCGAGTTTCAAGCACATGACGAAATAAATATATCTTTGTGATATTTTATTGATGACTGGTAATTAGTTTCTGCTGAGAATTTAAAAAGCATAGATTGCTTTTTGTCTTTACTTTGCCCGAAATAATTGACAATAGTGGTGCAATTTACTTTAATGTACCCCCCCAGGTTTATTTATTAGACTCAAAGATAACTACACTAAGCTCGTACATATGTCTTCTCATGTATATGAACTTGAGTGACATGCCATTCTGAGGTTTATTAAAGCTTCAACGCTTCTGGGAAGGCTTTTTTTTTTACAAGGGTTAGTAGTGTTTATGGGAAAATCTTCAAAAAAAAGTGCATTTGTAAGGTCAGAAAATGATGTTGGACAAGATGGTATGGCTCACAGTCTCCACTCTAATTCATTCAATTCTATGTGGTTAAGGTCAGAGTTCCTTGCAGGCCAGTCAAGTTGCTCCACACCAAACTTGCTCATTATTGTCTTTATGGAGCATTAAGAGTCCTTTTACTGTAACTAATGGGCCGAGTCCAACTCTTGAACTCCGCCTAACCTAGATCTGTAGATCAGATTGCCAAATGGCAAATGGCAGTCTGCAGTGATTGACCTCAACATCCCCTGACCCTTTTTGAGTCCTATCATAATGTATGTGATTTGATGGTACATTCTTGATAATTAGTAGTACCTTAAGGTATGCCACCTCAGCTACAAGTATTGTACCATAAAAATAAATATTGTATGTGACAATGTATGCAACCACTCACAATAATTAGCATCTTATCAGTAATTTTTTTCAGTTTATATGTTATTTATTATACATTTATCTTCATGCATAAGCAATATGAAAAAAAAATCTCTATTTATAGTTACCTAATCTGTTAATACCTTTAATACAAGGCTTTAAAATTGGTGCAGCATGGTGGTGTAGTGGTTAGCACATTTGCCTCTCAGCGCCAGGACCCAGGCTGGAGTTTCCATGTTCTCCAACAGTCTAAAAATATGGATTTAAGGACAATTTCCACTATCTATATTGCCCCAATAGTGTGTCTGAGTGAACAATTAAGCCCAGCAAGAGATTTGCACTCTGTCCTGAATGTCCCGAAAGGTACTCCCATTTAAGAGTATCCAAGAACAGGATTAAGCGGTCAAGATGATGTGATAAACTTTGAGTGTAGCCATTTAACATCACCCATGATGTAAAATCATTTTAAATGCTCCAAACACCAAAATTATATGTATATACAAAGTCATATAAAATATGATCTGCTGAATACCAAATGACGACCACATAACTGTTTAGTTGTTTATTTAAGTTAACATTAAGTTAACACTAATTCCTAGCCTAATGTTTATTTAGCTTCTCACAACAAAGGTAGACCACAATCAATATAACTGAACACACAAAAATAAAGAAAGCAAAGGACAGAGAACCAACAGGTGACTGAAAGAAAAGGGGTGGGGGTTGAAGAGGGGAGACAGGCAGTGGGAGAATGAGGAGAGGAGGTGGGTGAGGTTCTGTCATCTGTTGCCAAGCAACCAATGTCTTTTAGTCTGGAGGATGTAACAGTTTTCAACAAAAATATAGACACAATGTGTCCAAGGGGACTGAGCTACATCAGAAAACATGATTAAACAGGTTATACAAAGTAACTGAATGTGTTGTTTAATAAATGTTCAAAGCCCTGAATGCCTCTCATGCACTTCATGGTACAGTGTAATGACTTCCGTTTTTGTGATTTGTGACTGTTGTTGTGATTTTTGTCTAGTGTGTTACGACATGCGGGTAAAGTGTGTGAGCAGGCCGGACCAAACTGCACAAAATAAAAAAAACACAAGAGCCAAAAAATAGCTTAAGAAATGCATTAAAATGCATCCCGTCCATTATCTTCCACTTTATCCTCTACTAGGGTCACGGGGGGCGTTCTCATGCCCATCCAGGGGAGAACGTTTCGGGCGCTGGGCAGAAACACCCAGGACAGGGCGCCAATCCATCGCTGGGCACATGCATTAAAATATACATGATAAAAGCAATATAAAATACATCAGGACATGTGCACATGCTACATACCATGCATGGTGTTAAACGATACTTCAAATGTACACGTGACCCCTACAAACCAACCATACTTGATGGCACACTGCTCTTTCTAGACTGTATATTCTTGATTCACCGTAATTTATCCTATACTACGGTTGCGGGCAAGTCATAATTTTCCAGTCGTTATGATAGAAAAGACACTGGCACGCTCTAAATCAAGCTGCGCTGTTAATGGTTTGCTTTTGATCGCTAAAATAGGACCCATTATTTCTGAATAGGGATGAGTCAATTAAACATTTTTGCAATGAATTGTGATTAAAAACATTACAATTAATTAATCTTAACAGCACCTCAACGTCGTCATGATCAATCATTAACATTTATAAGAAAAATACATATTATGTCGGTGGCTGAAATCTTAGACCAAGTGGCGTAACTCGCATAGAACAGTAAAGTTCCAGCAGCACACTTGTCTGTTTAATATTTTTCTTTCAAATAGATATGAATATGTACTTTAAAGGACACAGATTTTTTATTTTACTTTGATTTTCATTAGGGCGGCACGGAGGCTTAGTGGTTAGCACGTTCACATCTCAGCGCTAGGGATTCCCGGTTTCGAATCCCAATCTGGGTGGAGTTTCCATGTTCTCCCCGTGTCCGCGTGGGTTTCCTCCGGGTGCTCCGGTTTTCTCCCACAGTCCAAAAACATGGATCAAGTCAATTGAATTCTCCAAATTGCCCCACATAGAGTGTTTCTGTGTGAGTGAGTGTGCCCAGTGATAGATTGGCGCCCTGTCCTCGGTGTATCTGCCCAGCACTCGACCCCCCCCCTGCGTCCCTAGTAGAGGATAAAGCGGAAGATAATGGATAGATGGGTGGATTTTCATTAAATAATTTAATATTTTGTGTTGTGATTTTTTTCCCATGCATTGTTTCTGTGATTTCTGGAACTTTTATGGTACAGTATATTATTGGTTAATTATTGCATAATAATTGTAATTATGTAATCAAAATATTTTAGGAGTGCTTATATATACTGGAGCCACAGATATCATGTTACATATTGTTTATAAAAGAAGTTTTCATTTTCAGCATGTAATTCCAGAAATGTAATAATTTTGACCAAACATCACTGTGACTACAGACATATTAAGTCTATGTTTATGAAATTTTGCATATTTTATGACAATATATTATTAATTATGCAATTTAAGTCTTTTAACACTTTTATATCTGTTTAAAACGCAGGTTTAAAAGACAGCATTTACCAAAGACATAGAAGCAGGAAAATACATAATACATAGTCTTCAGGGAAACACAATCATGTCCAGGCACATCAAAATACAAACGCTGCATCAGTAGACTTTGCTTTTTTAGAGTAGTTCTGAAATGAATGTTCCAATAAAGTGCTTTTTCAATCTGAAAAATAAATGGACAGAGCAGTTTCATTTATCACTTCTGTTAAGATGACAGTTGAGCACTCAAAGAACCAGCAGAGGTCAGGAAGAAAGCTGTAGGCTTTCTTCTAAGATCTGCCAGTAACTACACGGGGGATTGCCAATTGACAGTACGGTATTATAAGGGGCTGTTCCAGATGTCACTGTATCTGAAATGAATGGGGAGTCTGTTCAGACTGGCTGTACAGACATTACATGTACTATTGAAAGACAAGAGGAACAGAAACGCTTCAGGTTGCCTGGATGTTTTTATCAATTATTCAAAAATATAATTGGAAGGTGAGTTTTCTGGATCAGCTCATCTGTAAATTTGTTAAATGGCAACTAAAGAGCCAAACTCTCCAATGATATAACAGTATATACATATATTTATATATTATATTTATAGTTAAAATATGCTATATTGTATTTATGTTTGTAGTTGTATATTCTATATTATATATTTTCATAGCTGTATATTTTATTATATTTCACATATCTATATACTGTATTTATTTTATCTCATTTTCTCCTTTAAAATTTAAATTATAACTTTCAAAGAACAGGGTAATCAGGGTCCGTGACACATAATTTCGTTCTTGTCTCATGTACCATATTAATGATAATAAAATGTTCTTGAATCTTGAAAGAATGTGACATTATTGAAGAAAATGTGGAGTTCTTAGTCTGTTACTGTTAAAAGTGGACTAAACGGCATAATTAATAATTTTCATATAGTGTCATAAACAAACTATGGATAATTACATAAACATAAACTTCATATGTCTGTAGAAATAGTTATATTTTGTCACAATTTTTACATTTCTGGTATTATATGCTAAAAGTAAAAACTTTACCAAATTCCTAGAATTACTCAAAATGGTGCAATAAGGAAAATAAATCAAATGGGACCTGCTGGTAGTTAATGAGAAGGGAGAAGGCAATTACCAGACTTGTTGGAGATGATACAGAAGCTACAGTTACTCAAATCACTGTATTCTACAATTTTTGTGAGTGGAAAACAAGGCGAAACACAATTAAAATAATGTTGCTGTGGAGTATATTGTAGGAATACACAACAGTTCTATAATGTCAGATTTATGTTTTACACTTTAATACAATCAAAAAAATAAGAATAGCAAGTAAATAGACATACTAATATCATTAGTTTGTTTAATTAAAGATATTAAAAAATGAAAGAGCATCTTCCTGAATTTTGATTCTCTGTGTAATCTCCATGCCTCAGATTGTATGCACAGCTGGTCATGTTCACATAAGAACTTCAGTGTAAATAAAAATGGGTGTGTATGTGTAAATGTAATGTTTGTGTGACTACTATCTTGCGTTGACCACAAAGCTGGTACCACAGTTGCATTTTTTAAAAACTTTTTCTCACATCCCCTTACAATCACGCCTTTTTTTTTCTCACCTCTAACAGAAGCTCATCTAAATCCGTCTGAGTCACTATGATAAAAAAAAAATAGAACAGAGACTTACAGGGTCACAGAAATAGGAGAACAATTTGAAAGAGATACTTTTGGTTTTTATAGTTTCAGGTCTTTCTATTTTAACATTTCATTCTTCTGTTACGTGTTTAATGTACAATGAAAATAAGAATGTAAGGCCATTTTAAAGAATTTAACACAAAATTAAAATCCATCATTTGGTAAAACACTTAAACTTGTATTTAGCTGATATTACATCATTTAAATCATTAAAAATGATTTTACTGTTTTCACAGTGAAACCAATTGTTTATTGTAAATTTCAGGAACATTATAACGTGACTGTTGCAACTTAGTTGGGACATACAAGAAACACTTTTTTGGAGGTTCCACAATTACCACTTTACCTGGTAACAGTTGAGGTTGATATGGTTGAATTTTAATTGTATGTTCTCCTTTCCCCGATTGTGCTGCTCCAGATGTGGATTTTCTTATTAAAGCATTTAAACAATTTCATTTCATTTCATTGCTCAACGCCTTCAGAATGACTTTTGCGGGCCTGGTAGCATTAAATAAATTGTTGCTTCAACCAATCAGATTTTGAGTTGGCGGCACCAAGCCTGTTCTAGCAGGCTAATGTTATGTCAGCGTATTAATGCCCTCTGATTGGAAAGAATTTTCATGAGCAGATATTTTCAGCTAATTTAAACTTATGCTTAAAATACCACTTGACTTTCAGCCATTAGCTTCAATGGCAATAGAAAATGACTTATTGATAAAACTAATTAAACTCTTTTTAAAGAAAAAAGGAAGATGGATTTTGTGTAGAAATAATCAGACTTATTATTTGGTGAGTGTTATTTTCATAAATAATATTACAATTTTATGTGGTTATTGTTGGTGAGTATTGTTGGTTGACCGGACACAGGATTTCATAGGTTCAGGAACAGGCTTTTTGGATTGCACAGCACATGTGTTGGCCAATGCTACATGCCGTACCCTCACGTTCCTGCAGCTTGTAGATCTCTTTAAGTGACTAGTGGTGTATATGATCTTAAGCAGTTTTGTGTGAATAGCAAATACATTATCTGCTGAAAAGCTGGTAAGGCTTTTATTTATCTTTTGGCTTGTATATATATTAAAATGTCCACACAGAGGAAAATGCAAAGAGAAATAGTGCAGAGGCCTCCTTAAGAGGTGAAGATGAGGGCAGATAATCCTTGGTGAGGGCACATCTGCTTTATAGAATCATGAATGTTGAAACAGAGATGGCACATAAGAGAGAAGGGTCTTGAAAAACATGAATAGACAAAATACAGTGAAGAGGCTGCAATGATAGGCAGAATAGCAATGACACAACCATTACATTGCAGAAAGGACTGTAATTGAGTGAGGAGTTTGGAGTAAAAGGCCATAGAGTTTGTTAAAAAGGTGGTGCTGCAGTATAGAGAGGCTGCAATTCAGGACAAATCCTTTGGCTACAGAGAACCAAGCAATAGTTTTAGGAGTGAGAATTTTGGTGAAACACGTGTGTGATGCACTAAGATGTTGATATTGAGTTAAATAAAGATGAAACTGATCAAACCTTTGCCCTTGAAGACAATAAAGTTGATTTAAAAAATAGCTGCAGTGTTGAAAGTGTATACTAATCGAAAAAGGAGATTTAAGTCTTAACCTTGATACACTGTTGCAGCTTGTAATATTATGTGGTTGACATTCTGCTAATTATGTCTCATTGGCTTCTTGCAGCTGATCTCCAGCGATGCAGATGGAGCCATACAAAGAGCCGGGAGGTTTAGAGTGGAGAATGGTTCTGTAGATGAGGTGAGGAGAGAATTCACACACACACACACACACACACACACACACACACACACACACACACACACACACATTTTGTTTGTCACATTTAATTCTCTATACTCTGAATTTTTCATATATCACCATAGTGTAACATAGTGTAATCTGTAGGATTAAATATGCTTTAGTCATTTACATGCTGCAAAGCATTTAATAATTATTAAATGCTTTGCAGCAAATTTAATCCTACAGCTGTAGTACAAGTTAGTACTTCGTAGTGCTTCTAATGATGAAAATTATAATTATAATTTTCATCTCTAGCACTATGGAACACTGTGCCGAGACTGGGAACTGTTCACTGTTTAGCCATGTAACATTACCGTAACAATCTGTTAGCAGCTATGAGAAGCTGTTTCACATGGTTGATAACAAAAACAAAAACAGAAAACAGATTGAAGATAAAGAGAGTGAGACCAGAGATGAAACAGAGGAGCTTTCAGTAAGTATTTTTGGTTCTACGCGGCTCAGTTGCTTGGTTTCAAGTTAGTATCACTTCATTACCACATATATTATTGTATATCTACAATGACATTTTCTGAACAGTGGACAGAAAACTATCTACAATAAACATATTATCAAAGTCACTAGATACTGTAAGGGACAGTGAGTACTCAGTTTATATAAATTTGATTAAAGATTGGTCTCCTGCCAAAGGTAGTGTCACCTTTAATGTACCATCTATCTATTCCACTAAAATTCCATTAAGTTGTCATGTGTATCCTTTTTTTTTAATAATGATATGATGTATTTTACATCTAAATAAGTGCAACATGTAAAGTAAACTTTAAACCTGATCTACAAATATCATACATGAATTTTCCGGTCTGAGGTGCACCACAGGCTTTAGTGCTTTTCTCAGTTCACAGCTTTGAATTGAGTCAATGCCATTCCTCCCTGCAACACGATGATTGATTACTTTGCAGTTTCTTGCCAGGTGGGTAGTTAAAGTGCAGTTTCTCAAACAGATATTGTGTTCCCTGAGGAATGCCTTGTGTTCTTTAATAGGCTTGCACTTTAATGTGTTTTAAAAGTGTTTTAGTGGGTGATAGTTTCTGTTGACATAGTCCATTTGATTATTTTTTTGTTATTAGGCTGTTAATTTGTCTCCTGTCATTGCATTCAATGCATTAACCTTTAGAAGTGGAATGCTTATGTCATTGCTTGCTTAATTTAGGCACAGTCATATATAAAATGTCAAATAAAATAATCAGTTTTTAATTGAAGGGTGGCATGGTGGTGTAGTGTTTGGCACGGCCACCTCTCAGCGGTTTGAATTCTGATCTAGAAGTTTTCATGTTCTTCCCGGGTCCCCACGGGTTATCTCCAGGTTCTCTGGTTTTTTCCCAAAGTCAAAAAACATGGATTTAAGTTGAATTGTCTGAAAGTTATCTCTATATAGTGTGTGTGTCCTGTGATGGATTTACGCCATGTCCTGGGTGTAGTTCCTGAGTGCCCGAAACGTTCTCTCCTGGATGGACATTGAGAACCACCCCAAGATCCTAGTAGAGGATTAAGTGGTCAAAATAATGAGATGGGATTAAATAGCTTTTTAAAAAATATGGAAAAAATTGAGACTTTTATATATTTACTTTCTTTGAGATATTATTACATCATACAGACATTCTGCTTGAGCCTTTGATGAATTTTTATTTCTAGCTGTCTGAAGGACACCCTGTGGTTAAGCGCACTGGGTCACATGTGCCTCTGATACCCCCTAAGGAAGAAACACAGAACCAGTGAAATAATAAGATGTGAAATTCAAAACAAGTGAAATGAATAATAATAATAAAATCAAAACCACTTTTAATTGCTTTTTAATTGTGAAGGTCCAGATAAAGAGAATGTCAGAACAGAAAATCATATAGACAGTTGAAAGGCACTTAACAAAATGGTCTTATAGCGCATGAACGGCACTCTTAGAGTGCCGTTCATGCGCTACAAGTTAGAGTGCCGTTCTTAGAGTGCCGTTCAGCACATATTACATTCCATTAAAAATGGGATTGTGCTGTTTCAACTTCACGGGACTGTGTTTACTGTAATTAGGTTTTTTTCTTTTAAATAGTAATGTTATAGTACTATGTAAAACAGCATGTTTTGTTGATGTAATGACATCATTATTTCTGGTTATTCTAGAATATGGATTACACCCCAGGAACCTGGAGGAGAACAGACGTCCATCTGGAGAACCCAGAGTACCATACCAGATGGTTCTTCAAATATTTCCTGGGAAAAGGTGGGAGTTATTTAACCAACTGTAGCAGTGCAGTTTATACATGCACACACAAAAAGTCACACACAAACATACATTTAAATTTTGTCGTTTAGCATTTTATCCAAAGTGACATTATTACAATTGAGAGAAGTCAGTAAGTTAAAGAGGAACCCTGCACCATTAATTATTAGCCCTTTCTCTGTCCGTCTTTGCCCAGGCTTATGATTATGTTTCCAGCAAACATTATAAATGTTAAATTATGCCTAATCATTGTCTTCTTAGTGTTTTTTTTAAGTTTCTTTATTTAACTAAATGAGAAGCACTAAACCACTAGCACTAAACCACTCTTGACCAGTGTGGATTTGTATAGAGAACTAACACACATGCATATATATATATATATATATATATATATATATATATATATATATATATATATATATATATATATACTGTATATACAGTATGTAGTGTGTGTGTGTGTGTGTGTGTGTGTGTGTGTGAGTGTGAGTGTGTGTGTGTGTGTGTGCTTATTGTTGGATTGGCGCCCTATCCTGGGTGTATCTGCCTAGAACATGAAATGCTCTCCTCTGAATAGACAATGGGAACCCCCCCCCCGACCCCAGTCTCTAGTATAGGTTTAAGTGGAAGGTAAAGAGATTAGATAAGATGTTGGCTTTTGAAATGAAGACAAACCATGATATGTTTTTATTGTCTTAAACAGACATGCCACTGATATCATAAACAGAAATTGATGATATAATCTATTCACGCATTATTATGAAATCATTAGTGAATTTGGTGAACTGCTTTTTGATTAAAATGTTTTATTTTATTAATATATTTTTTTAAAAACTACCATATTATTTTGTTGTTAGTTCATATGAATATCATATTTGTATTTGCTTACTAGTTTGAGTGCTGTTTTTTTTTTTTTTTTTTTTTGGCATAATTGTTTTCTTGCTGCATCCACTCTAATGATACAGTCTCTGGCTTGCTGTTTAATAGCACTGTACATACATACATGAAATCCCTTTTTTTACCATTATTGTTTTTCGTTTCTCACCATCATTCACTCACTGAGGCAGAATTCTCCACAGTACACCTCACCACACACACACACACACTGGCACTGCATGCTCAGGAAGCAAATGTCTGCATTATGTCTTGCTTAATTTGATCAAAGCAGTATGAGAGCGAGGGAGAGAGGGACTATGCGACACAAAAAGGGTGGGGACAATGTAACGGTACAGATGCTCATCCTGTAATTGCATTTCAACCTCTATTCATTTATCTTCTGTCTCTTAACCATCACTCCACATTCATTCAAAATAGCCTTGGCAAACATTTGCAAAGCTCTGTCATACATCATGTGGACAAAAGTATTGGGACACCTTCACATTTCACCTACAGCAGCTTTTGTCATGTCCTGTTTTGAGTAAAAACTCCTACTTTTCTTGGTAAACTTTACAAATTTGTCTGTGAAACTTAATTCCTATTTACCAACTGAGGCATTTGAGAAATTAGACACTAATATTGGATAATAAAACCTTTATTGTAATTTATTTTAAAGGTATTAGTTGGGGTTGGGGGCGACACGGTGGCTTAGTGGTTAGCACGTTCGCCTCTCAGTGCTAGGGATTCCCGGTTCGATTTCCCATCTGGGTGGAGATTACTTGTTCTCCCCTGTGTCCACGTGAGTTTCCTCCAGGTTCTCCGGTTTCCTCCCACAGTCCAAAAACATGGCTCAAGTCAATTGAATCCTCCAAATTGCCCCATATAGAGTGTGTTTGTGTGAGTGAGTGTGTGCCCAGCGATAGATTGGCGCCCTGTCCTGGGTGTATCTGCCCAGCGCCTGAGATGTTCTTCCCTGGATGGGCATTGGGAACCCCCCCGCGACCCTAATAGAGGATAAATGGAAGATAATGGATGGATGGATGGCTGGATAGTTGGGGTTGGAGTCTGTAAGCTTGTCAATTTCTTTCATATTCAACAATGCCTGTAATATACCTCGTCGTGACAGGGAAGTGGAGAAACAGGGCAATCAAAGGCTAGTGAATAAACCAGCCTTACAACTTGAAGGTCCATGGTTCGATTCCAGAGCCCAGCAAGCTTTACGGCTGAATTGCCCTTGAGCAAGGCACCTAACCCCAATTGCTCCCGGGCGCCGTATACAAGCCAACTGCTCTGGGCACGTGTGCTCAGCTCCCTCAATATGTATATATGTGTATTCCTTTATATGTAAGTATTGTAGGCAAAATAGATCACTTTATCACCACATTTTTTTGTGTTGGGGGGTGGGGAGGTGTTGGTGTAGATCCATGGGGAATAGACCCTGAATGTCTATTCCTCATGGTTTTGGTGTCCCCAGGTCACCAGGTCTAGGTGTGCCAGACTGATGTGAGACCCAAACCTAAATGGAGCGAGGGAAACCCATTACAGTGTCTTAGTCTTTCTACATCCTTTCTACAAGTCTACAAGTTCATGACATCCACTCTCCAGCATGTGCAACCATGTGTTCCATCTCGATCATTAGAGAACCTCCTGTTGTTGAGGTCCTTTTGACATTTCTGCATGTTTTTTTGTTTTTTTTCCTATGGAATTATAACATTTATACCAAGGTTGTCAGTCATTACATTTCACAAACATTTACAAAACACTGGCCAAATATATAATAGTGTTTATGCTGTGCTTTCATCTAACCCTGTATCTCTCACCTGTCTTTAAAAGTGTTTAACTTTTGCTTATAGTGCATCAGAACTATGTGGGTGTGGATGCAGAAAAGAACCCCTTCTACTTGTCTGTTGTTTTGTCGGACCAAAATAACCAGAGGGTTCCCCAGTACAGGGCCATCCTTTGGCGGAAGACGGTAAGATATTTCTTACATGCATCTTGTGGTCGATGACTCATACTACCCACCTGATCCGCAAAGGAGAGCTGCTTGATGACTAAGTGGTGTAATGTCTTTAGAGGCCAACTCAGCATCATGAGGCTCACAGTTGTGAACATAAATGCTCTTAGAAATGGAGGCATAGACTTATAAATGTACCTAGATTTTCAGACTGCAACAGAGTGAAACTTTTGATTAACCTTTTTGTGTTAGTGTTGTTTATGTAATAAGATTGGATGATGTAGAGTAAAGAAAGCAATGTGTGATATTGTGGTAGGATGTTGTAAATGATTAAAATATTTTGATGTGAAGCTTTTTCAGAGTACAAAGCTTAATTTTTTTAACTAGTAGTTTTAGTTAAAATAAAAGCGTCAAATATCGGAATACCTACACATTTTTATAGCTAATAGCTATAGCTTATTGTCTTCTGGAAAGTCTTATAAGCATACAGAAGATCAGAGAAGGTTGTTGGATTTAATTGTTCATTGTTTTGTGCATGGTGGTTCATTCATAATGGAATAGACCAAAGTTGGTCCAAATGTCTTGATGTCCAAAATGCATGGCTTAGTTTAATACACCTGTGGTGACTGACATCTGTTCTATAATGAATAGATATTTGTACAAAATATACAAACAATAGACAATTAATTAATTCATTCATTATCTTCCACTTTATCCTATATCAGGGTAGCCGTGGGGCTCCCCATGCCCATCCAGGGGAGAACGCCTCGGGCGCTGGGCAGACACACCCAGGACAGGGCGCCAATCATTGCTGGGCACACAATCACACACACACAAACACACTCTACATGGGGCAATGTAGAGAACTCAATTGACTTGATCCATGTTTTTGGACTGTGGGAGGAAACCGGAAAACCCGGAGGAAAACCCACGCGGACACGGGGAGAACAACCGGGAATCCCTAGCGCTGAGAGGCGAACGTGCTAACCACTAAGCTACCATGCCGCCTATAGACAATTAAATACAAGTAATTTAGTTTGGCTTTGTACATTTGAACTAGACTAACCATCTAACCAGTAACTCATTGACGGGTTACTCAGCTTGTTAGAAAAAAGTCCGCAGTGCTCCCTCTTTTGCTGCATGTGGTTAATGCAATTGGAATTTGCTGTTTTTACCAGCTTTTAAAATGAATTATCACAGCTTTCCATGTGTTTATTTTAAAACCTCATTCCTCAGTAACAAAAAATATAAAATAATGTATTTAGTCCTAATTTGTATTGTATTTGACTTGATTTCTGGGCTGATGGGATAAACCAGTTGTTTTTTTTTCCACAGGGTACCCTTAAGATTAGCCTCCCATATAGCCCTACAAAAACATTATCAGTAAAATCAATTTTAAGGTATGTATTTTTTTTAATAATTAAAAAATTATAATGTGTTAAACTAGATAAAGCTTAGTGCTTTGGAAATGCAACTGTTATGATTTGGAGTTGCTTCATTTGAACATGTAGAGGACAGGTATGTTATGTGGCACTAAATGAAAATCAGATGAATATCTTAATGTACTGAACGGCTTTTCTCATTAAAATGACATTTACTTTAGAAGAGCTGCCACAATTCATTATTAAAATAGTTGTTGAAGTAAAATCGAAAGACTGTTATGTGTGAAAACCCCAATCAATGTTCAAACCAGACAGTATAGCACCCACTATAACACCACAGTTAATTCCAGGATCATATTTTTATATGTTAATAGAAAAATGAACTATACAATGAAACCTCAACAATCGATCAAATCCGAAATCTATGTAAACTGAGGCACCTACTTTTTTTGTATTAAATCAATGAAAACAGAGGTTCCACTGTATCTGCTTATTGCTATTCTTTGTAGTGCCGCAGTTAGTTGTGTTTCTATAGCTGATCTAAAATATTATATATAATAAATATAAATACCAAGATTTTGAGTTTGATCTCTAAAAATGTAGCACCAGGATTCCCAATATAAATGATAACATGGCAACATAAAAATGTAATAGTTTTACAGTTGTTTAAATCTAAAGCACAAACAGGATTTGCAGGAAAAAATATATAGGGTGGTTTGATTCTCCTCTTGTCAACACAAAGCCAAGACGTACTGCTTCACTGGCTGGAAATAAATGTTGTATTTTTATGCAGTCCTGCCACGCACATTGCTGCTACTCCTAGAACAATCGTTGCAATTGCAAATCTTTTGGTATTTACATGTTTATATTTATTGATTGCATTCGAAAAAAAAAAAAAAAAGACAAATCATTCCAAAAGATTACCCTAGAAATAGCAAATCACTGGCACTTAATAATTAGTAGGACACCCTTTGAAAATAATAACAGAAATCTTTACATGACATTACATGAGTTCATTTAGTAGACACTTTTATCCAAAGCGACTTACATGTATCCCTGCGAACTTAGGTTCTGGTAACTGTTTATGATGTAAAAATGTTGACATCATGCTTTACCAGGCAATAATATTAATCCTCACTTGTCTTTTTTTGTTTAGTGCCATGAACATGGAGCGCTTTGAAAGGGGCCCTAGAGAGATCCTTAACCCAGAGATCCAAAAGGTTTATATCACACCCACTCAGCTAGCTTTTTCTCTAAGAGCAAGACCAAGATCTTTCATCTCACATTTTGCTCTTTTATAAAACTTTTAAAAATACTTTATAGAGTCCAATGCATTTCCCCATCTAAAATTAATAAGGCAAAGATTCATATGTGTTATTATTTGTTAATGAACTAATATGTTTGCTCAATGTGTTTGTCAAAGGACTTACTGGTGTTGGAAGAGCAAGAGGTAATTAATTTATATTAAAATAATCTCACTAAAATGTCATGATGATTACTCATTTCCATAAATTGCACATGCCTGTGTTTATAGGGCAGTGTAAACTTTAAATTTGGAGTTCTCTTTGCCAAAGACGGCCAACTGACAGATGATGAAATGTTTAGTAATGGTGAGTATGATGTGACAGTATTAATACATTGTCATTTCTTATAATGCCAAGCTTCACATTTTTTACCCATCTGAAATATAATTATAGAACTTTACAATGTAAGTGTTGCAATTCTTCTTTCTCGTGTTGCTTTAATATTAGTCATGTGAAACTTTTGTAGAAACAGGAAGTGAAAACTTTGATAAGTTTTTGAAATTGCTCGGTGACGCGATCTGTCTGCAAGGCTGGGCTGGCTATAGAGGAGGACTAGACACTAAGAGTAAGCCTAAAAACATTTTCAGGAACCTGAATGCACTCAAACCCTCAGGCATGACAAATACTGTGGGTTTTTATTTTTAAAAATGTCCGTGATTAACTTCTTCATTCTTTTTTTTAGATGACACTACAGGAATTAACTCCATTTACACAGTTTATCAGGGTCATGAATTGATGTTCCATGTATCCACCATGTTACCTTACTCTAAAGAGAATAAGCAGCAGGTAGGTCTGTACACAGTTTAATACCCAAACAATAATTAACATTATATTATTATTAATATTATTAAACATGAAATTCAGCTCAATTTTGCTGTCCAAGTCACACTAATATACTGCACTAAACACAGTTTAACTTAATGTCTTTGTACACCAGAATTACTACCCATTGGTACAGACCTACTGATTAACATTTGAATGGGGATTTATATGATTTGAATAATGAGGGTTAATTGAACAAAACAAAAAGGCCTACTTTTTTTTCGACTTGTAATTGTGTACTGTGGCTGGCTAGAAAAAGGTCATACACATTAATATTTCGTTGGATGCCTTTACAGGTGTTTAATTTATTGTCTTGTTTCCCTTACATCAGGTGCCACAACAACATATCATTTTTCAGTTCTGTGTTTTATCTATACTATTGATATACTTTGTTTCTAATCGATCTCAGGTTGAACGGAAGAGACATATTGGGAATGATATTGTCACCATTGTATTTCAAGAAGGAGATGACACTTCAACCTCTTTCAAGCCTTCAATGATTCGATCTCATTTCACACGTATCCCTCCTCAAAGTGATTCAGCTATGTATTACATATGTGTGTCAAATCTATTCTGTCCTTAACTTAACTATCAGATATTTTTGCCTTAGTCAGATATAACATTCAGAATGACAGCTATAGGTACGTTTCTTTACTTTTATGCTATTTTATCAATTTCATATAATAAATAGTGTTTATAATTTAAAGTATATTTGATTTTGCAGGTTGAAGATTTTCTCAGAAGAGAGCGTGCCATTGTTTGGTCCCCCCCTTCCCTCCCCACCAGTATTTACAGACCACCAGGAGTTCAGGGACTTTTTATTAGTTAAATGTTAGTATTCTTTATGCTATATATGTTCCTTTATGTTCCTTTATGAAAGATGTAAACACTCTTGTGCATGTGTATTGGTATGGAATGGTCATTTTAAGCTGGCTAACTGACTGAAAACAACTTATACGGGCGTCAAAGAACAGATGCGCCCTAAATCAAGCTGCGTGGTTGACATCTCAGCTAAAGATTGCTAAAGTACCCATGAAATTATTAAGGATGTATATTAACTAAGAAACTGATAACAGCTAATTAAGAAAGACCAAAGACTAAAAAGGTGGCCCAAGGCATTATTCAGAACTAATGCTCATAAATAGATAAAAACAACAGTGTGTTAGAAAAACAAATGCCTGCTTAGAATGAATTCTGTGGAAACCCCATTTTAAACTTGTTACTGTATATGCTTACATATAATCACATATGTGTTCATAGCATAATAAATGCTTAACTTCATAAGTGTGATGTATATATCAGGCTTATGAACTACAAGTATACACACACACACACACATATATATCTATATATATATATCTTTATCTATAGATATCTATACATATCTATCTATCTATCTATCTATCTACTATCTATCTATCTATCTATCTATCTATCTATCTATCTATCTATCTATATATATATATATATATATATATACATATATATATATATATATATATATATATATATATATATATATATATATATATATATATATATATTTAAATGCTACTTTTGTTATCGTGGCCAAAAATTTTAAATGTATAACTGTACATTTTCTAGTTCTTACTTTTCTGAACCATCAAATTTTGTGATTAAGTCACACGTAGTATTTTTTTTTCCTTTCTATCATGTTTGTGCAAGCAGTGCTTCCTTGCTTTCATTACGGGCCTTTCCTTTTTTATGCTAGTCAGGATCTGAACACTTGACCTGTTATTTTTCTGACATTTTTACCATTCATCTTTAATGATGTTTTGGACATTTGACAGCTCAGTCTGGCAAGTCTCTTTCTGCAGCCCATGCAGCCTTAAAGTACAACTCAAAGTTTTATTCTTTTATGTCACTGTCATAATAAATCAGTACTAAAGTTAAGAAATCTATAATACAGTTGCAACTTTTGGGTTGCACAGGGCCTCACGTCATTGTCCTTTGACATAAGTGTGTGACTGTGTCCACACTATTTGCTGAAGTTGCAACCCCATTCATAATAGTCCTATAAAATATAATTTAATTGTGGATTAACCTGTTTTGAACAATGTTTTAATAATTTAAGTAGTTGTAGTAGTTGTAAATGACATGATGATGGACTAAACCTGATGTCTGTAAAAAGCTAGTTCTCTCTCTCATAGTCACTCCTTTTCTTTCTCAGTAATAAATGGAGAAAAAGCCACTCTTGAGACACCCACATTTGCACAGAAACGCCAGCGGACTCTCGATATGTTAATACGATCTCTATACCAAGATCTTATGCCAGACCTACACAAGGTAAATCCACTAAATGCTCTGATATGTTTTGTTATTCAAAGCATAGCTGATGATTTCCTTTCTTCCTTATCTTGCATTTGTTTCCCACATTTGCACACTGGTGCTCTCACCTTTTCATGTTTTTATCAGCTCATGATTTCTTTTTCTTATCACCTCCTTTGCCGCAGCTGACTAACTTACCCTTCTTGGCAAAAAATGTCTAAAATATATTAATATATTAAATGAATCTTAAATAGTCTAGAATATAACATTGGTCTCGGTCCATGCCATTTGTGCAGTTAATATATAAACAGTTATTTTAAGTTAACAATTATTTTTTTAGGAATTATTAATTGAAACACTGTCTTATAAATTGGTTACTGACCCTGGTCCTGAAAATGGAGGCTTTCATTATGTTTAGTTCGAAACACAAATTACCACTTCTATTCTTGCTAGTTGGTTCTATGCAGCGTATGTCACATCTCTGCATTTCTGTTGGGAAACCTGCAGTTTCAGTGCAGACAGTGACATTATTAGAAAATGCCAACGTCATATCTACCTATGGTTCCTCAAATCGATCAAACTGGATGGGCATTAGGACCAAAAACTAGCTTGCAGACAAAATTAGCTTGCAGTCCTTCATCTAGGGTCAGAAGGAGTGGAGTCGGATAATGATTGTGTGTGCAGTGATAACTTTGTTATCTGGCTGTGTTTTTGTGGTTGTGCACCGGTGATCATCTTATGTGATATCTGGAAGCAAAGGTTAGTTAGAAGACAGACGAACAGAAATAATTAGCTCTACCATCAGTTATAATGATCTGATTCACAATGAATACACATGACATTTCACAGTGGCTTATGAATGCAAGTAAAAAAAAACCATAACAATAACATTTAATAAAGGTATTAATGTGTTACATGTTGTTGACAGTCATTGTAGAACACCATGGATTTAAGTCCAGACCATTAACCAAAAACATGCATGTCTCTGTTCTTTTGTTAAATCATTTTCAACTCTTTTCAATCTCTCTAATTACTTGGACATAGCATTGTGGACACATTTTATTAAATTGTGCATTTGCTTTAGTTATAAGATGGGCACAGTTTACTTTGTATACAATTTTCCTTATTGAGCTGACAAAATAGTTTTGAATAAATGGTTAAGGTGCACTTTGGAGATTTTTGGCATTTTGCGTCAAGAAATTCATTTAGATTAATTGATAGTATCATTGTAAATAAAATATATCTACATTACACTGCATGGTTGTCTTAAGTAGTTATTAAGCTATATACATGATGTATGAATTATATATATATGTATAATTGTATATATATGTATAATTCAATGGAAAATTTTGTATCTAAGCTGCATTTATTTTTTGTGATGTGAGGTTCTCTCTAACTTCTTAGAAATCATAGGGGCTGCTTATTCCAGCCATACTTTCTCTGCCTTGTTCTTTTGTTCTCCTTTTTTCCCTGGGTCCCTCTTTAAGACCCATTTGCATATTTGTCTGTACGTGTGTGTGTGTGTGTGTGTGTGTGTGTGTGCGTGTGGGTGGTTGCATGTTTTTTTACTACTTCTGTAGGTTCCATTCTCTCCCCAGAATATGCTGAACCGCCGCTCATTTAGTGATGTGCTGCCTGAATCACCAAAGTCTGCACGGAAGAAGGAGGAAGCACGACAAGCGGAATTTGTGCGAATTGGACAGGTAGCACAATAACAAGCAAAATTATAGGATCTTGCAACACAAATATTCTCTCTGGACAAAAAGGATTTCTATTTGAAGTCTTTTGATTTGGGCTTTGCAGGTTTAGCATTGTTATGTGATAATGTCGGCAAAGACCATGAATATATTAAATTATCGAGTTATAGAATTACAATATTTTTTCTTACTGATCATTACAGACGTATTCCAAAACCAACAATGACATGATTAATGTAACTAAGCTTGGAAAAGTTTGCTTTGAGTGAGCAAAAATTCAATTTGCACATAATTTCTCCACCAGAGTCCTTAGATTAACACGTATTAATTATATAATGACACCCCCCCCCCTTTTATTTTGGCTAGATGGAAAAATAAAATGATTTAACATTACCATATCATTTATTAAAACTTCATTTGTTACTGATGTCTTCATCTCGTCAGGCACTCAAGTTAAAGACCATTGTCAGAGGGGATGCTCCCACTAGTCTAGTTAACACTGGTCTGTGCAGAAAAGAGGTAAGAGATCAAATGTGCCACAAATGTTTTGTGTTTATAAACATGCCCTGGGTTCATTTTCTAACTTCAATCAGGTGAATTGGTGATCCCAAATTGACCCATGTGTGACTGTGTGATTGTAACTGTTTGCGTTTCTGTAAACATGAACAACTCATGATAAGTGTTAAGTCACATGATAAATCAATTACAGGGATAACAAATAGTCGTCAATCATTGCTCTAATTGTATAATTTCTCAATTTTTATGCCTGACCTATCAGTGACTATTTCTTTGGGGAGAAATTGTGCTCACATAACAGGTCCACGCCATTTAACTAACGTGAGTCTTAATGCTTATTGGCTGGAATTTAATTTTGGAATTTTTTAATTTGTTGTAATTCTCCAGCCATGGGAGTCGCAGTCTTTCTGCAGTAGCTTTGCACATGAAATCATCTGTGGAGATTCCTGGGGCCAGTCATTACTAGTGGCTACAGACTCAGCAGGGGTTATGCTGTTGGAGGGTAAGAAGATATTATTTATGTATATGTCTATGTAGTTTTTAAAACTGTAAAAAAAAAGAAATAAAATAAGTTTTTAAAATATTACTATACTAGAAAAAAAAATAGAAAAAGCATTACTATATAAACATATATTAAATCACAATATTCTTGGTCAAAGCAGATTATTGGCATTATTTAAAAAGTTGTGCTTTCCCTGTTATTTTGTGAGATTTGCTTTATATATTATATATTGTATATAATTATGACACTAATTACACATAGTTATTGGTGAATGGCTTTATATTATATTGTTCAAATATAAGTAAAAAAGCCATTTATTACAGTGTTTTAAACATTATTTTGAGCAACACATCTGAGACTCGAAAATGCAATCACACACAGACATACAAACAGATAAAAACCAACATATCGCATGCACCTACACAAACACAGCTGCATATATTCACTCACCAGCCATTAAGTATACCTCTTTGTCTTTATATAGATTTACTTTGTAGTTGTTTTTTGTTATGTTATGTACCTGTTGTTGCTGCCTTGCCGTTCAAGGAGGATGAGTCCCGCACTGAATCTTGGTCCTCCCAATGTTTCTTCTTTAAAATAAAAACATAACAGGGAGTTTTTTCTTGCCACTGTCGCTTCGGCTTGCTCTTTGGGGATTTAAAGGCTTTTCATTCTGTTTGTGACGATGTACTGTTGTAAAAAGCGCTATATAAATAAATAACTTGAACTTGAACCTTCTTACTGTAAGGCAAGATCCATAAACCACTGTGCCACTCACTCTCGTATAAGTGAATTAGATGTGGCAGTGTTACAGGGATTTGTAAACACCTTAGCGACTACTAGTCCTAGAATAATCCACTAACTAAAAATGTCCAGCCACCAACATCCCTTAAGCACTTGTGAACTACTTCACATTTATGTGACATGACAACTTCCAATAAAGTTTCATTTAAAGTTCTACACTTTAAAGAGTATAGCGTCCTTCCAGTTTGCATTAAAATTTCATTGCATTAATTTAGTTCATATAAACTGAGATGTACTTCTGGCAAAAATAAATTAAGAGATTAGTAAAATATTAGTAAAGCATCTTTTTCATTTTTTGTTTAGCTTCAGATCCCTTGCTTTCCAATGCAGGTAAGATTTAAACCATAATTTAATTTTTACATCAGTGCAATTGTAAACCAACATATCAACTCATATCAGGTTCATCAAAACAGCCCAGACAATGAACTGATTAATTTCATTGTCAAAGTTAAGCAAATTGTTCTGTATTTACCATATTAATTGGACATTTTTGCCATATAGGGTACCGTTTTATATACTTTACTTGCTATTCAGTATCTTTTTTAACATACAGCATGTCTAGCAATAACATTTTTAGTTCTTCTTAGTGTTCTGGTTTGTTTTTTAAAATTTTTATGTCTCTGTCTCTTACTTTTTTCTTCTTATTATTATTGTTATTTGTATTATTATTATTCCCAGCCATTACATCAAATAAATCCATAATAAACTAAACTCATGCACAATAATATCCTTCACAATTGTTCAAGGAGACGTATCGAAATATTTTGAAGCATACCTTTAGAAATTAGAAATTTGGGGCTATTCAGGTCAGGTAAGTGTCTCTGTCAGGTCAAGCACTTATATGAAATAGGATGGTCTGCCTAGCAATTGTTCCAGGTTATTTCAAGGGTATATGGAAAGGTAAACATCAGGGTTCATTTAAGATTTATTTAGAATCTCAAAAAGTCATTGCCCAGACCTGAATCAACCAAGGTTCAGAATCAAGGTTAACCCGAGGAATGTGGATCTGTTTATGTTTTTGTTTATTTGTAGTTTTATTACCGGTTGTATTAAGTTGATTTGTTGCTTTTTCTGTGACAGATTCTCCAACCTTACCACCAGTACAAGTAATAGACAAGACTCTGACTGTCAAACAGATGCATGTGCTGGAACCTCAAGATTTACTCATCATGAGGGCTGATAAAGGTGCATATTTCTATCCATCCATCCATCCATCCATTAACCTCCGCTTTATCCTTTACTTGGGTCGCGGGGGGGTTTCCCCATTCCCATCCAGGGGAGAACGTTTCGGGTGCTGGGCAGATTCTCCCAGGACAGGACGCTAATCTAGCGATGGTCATACACTCACTCACACACAAACACACTCTATATGGGGCAATTTGGAGAATTCAATTGATCTTTATCCATGTTTTTGGTCTGTGGGAGGAAACCGGAGAACCCGGAGGAAACCCACGCGGACACGGGGAGAACATGGAAACTCCACCCAGATGGGGATTCGAACCGAATCCCTAGCGCTGAGAGGCGAACCTGCTAACAGATAATATCTCAGCTGCACACATGACCTCTAAAAATACAAAGTACATTAGGTACAGCAAAATACTGCTTTTACTACTACACAAGTGTGACAGAGTTCATCTCAGAGAGCATCCGCATCATACAAACAAGAAACAAAAGGGGTGCACACTGACCTGGACTCATTAGCAGCATCAACTGCACGGTAAAATATGTGCAAAAGAAACTTCCAGTATATTTTATTTATATAATTTCAATTCCATCTATATTGCGCTCCTTTAAACTCATGCGACCTATGGTGGTATAATGTCCCGCACTGAATTTCAGCAAGCTTTTCTTAGAACTTTATGCTGGGAGCATAATTGGCTTCAGTTGCACTTGCAGGTGTTGTGAATTACAGATGCATCTGCGCCATTATCGCATTAGCACCAGCACCGTGTACACCACTGAAGCATGGCTAAAGATAAAAAACATCAGATTGTAAACTGTATAAAGCATATGCAAAGATCTTTTACTTAAAATTAAATTACTGTATGCAAAGTTTAATATTTCAATAAAAGTGACTTCTCAACTATCTTAACACACACACACACACACAAACACACACACACACCTTACCTGTTTATTATTTCACTGTCTAGACTCCAAACTCATTAAAAAGGTATAAGAAAGCATACCAGGCACTCATGACACTGTATCTTGTCTCCTGTGTGATCTGGATTTCCACCTGATGCAGAAACTTTAGCTGGAGAAAAATAATGAGTTCTTTTCAGCAGTAATCACCAGGCAACCTCTTTCTAGTGAAAAAAATATTTTCACAGTGCCTTTAATTGTTTTTATCTTATTATCACTGTGCACGTTGGTGGTTAAACCTGCCAAAACTGAATGTAACACCTAGAATAATCACACCTAGACGAACATAGCAGTTAATTTAAAACTGTTTGCTGATATATATATTAGATGGTAGCTTTGATGAGTCTGGTGTGTATTATCAAAGGAAATGCATTAACATTCTCAATTAGGGTCATTATGTTATATTATCATGAAATCTCCTGTATTGTATGTAGATGCATTTGTTATCATTATTTCAGGAAAAGATGCCCGTCTGTACGTGTACAAACTGAGCACACTCAAAAAAGGAATAGAGGAGCGACAGCTCGTCAGAACTAAGTGTGACAGCAGAGAGAATAAGCTGGAGAAAACCAAAGGTACAATGGATAGCCCTAATTATGTTTACAGTACAGTTCATAAAAACTAGTGAGGACTTTTTAGAATTCTGGAGAAGGAAGTGATTGGATTTGATTCTTACCCTGGGTGGACAGAGGACTTTTGTCACTGTTGTGTCAAATTGTCCTTCTTGTGCCTAAAGGGGTCTTCTCTGGCAACCCTATTTTTCCACAATTCGTAGTCATGCTGGTAGGTGAATTGGGGAAAAAAATAGGGTTGCCAGAGAAGACCCCTTTAGACACAAGAAGGACAATTTGACATGCTGGTAGGTGAATTGGGGATTTTAAACTGCCTGTGAATTATCTGACTGTATTGTTCAAAACTATGCATGATGAGAATATTGTCCATAAGCTGCCCACTATTTAATAAATAAATCAATAAATAGAATTATAAAGCACACGTGCATTATATATGCAGTAATGTTAACAACTTTAAAAAACAACATTTTTATAAAGTCTAGTTCTGTTCTTACAGGCTGCCATCTATATGCCATAAACACACACCATGGAGTGGAGCTACGCATTGTGGCAGCAATAAGAAACAAGCTTCTTCTTATAACAAGGAAACACCTTCGCCTTGACTGCCTTGGCTCTGTCAACGTGAGCATGGGAACAAGCGATTCTCCAGTGGAGGAGTTCCAGTATATTCGGGTAACTGAAGAGCAAAATTTAAAAAAAAAAAAAAAAAAAAAGTGCATTCTTTCCAAAAATTGGGACACAATTACATATTACACTCACAAACACATTACCATTCTTACTTAACACTAACCCTTACCCTAGATTATATAACATTCCTTTTTTATTTGTTCGTCCTTTGTATCTGTATTAGCTTCCAAACTTCTGTAAAGATGTTCCCAAACATTTTGGAGGTCTTTTGTTGCAGCAAAGGTCCTGGCTTAAAATCTTCATTCTAGTTCATCTCAGAGGTGTTTAGTGGTTAACTCAAAACCTAACCTCATCCAACCTTTTCAATTCATGGACTTCGCTTTGTGCCGTGGACAACAATGGTGATGAAACCGAAAAAGGTTCCTTTCAAAACTGTTCCCACAAAGATGGAAGTTTATAATTGTTCAACATGCATGAATAGTATTTTACACCTGTCGCTGTAACTGAATGAAAACACCTGAATTCGGTGAATAAAAGGTGTGTCTCAGTGTGTTTATCCCTATACTGTATCTCACTGGCAGTTTGTGTCTTGTACAGGAGATCTGTCTTTGTGATTCGCCGGTTGTCATGGCACTGGTAGATGGCCCAACAGGAGAGAATGACCACATGATCTGTGTGGCCTACAAACATCAGTTTGACCTGATCAACGAGAGCACTGGGGACGCCTACAGACTGCACCATGTAGACTCTAACCGGGTTGGTATTTGGCATGTGCACACATGGGTGTAGTGTGTAATGGAAGTGTTTACTCACAGTTGAAGGGCGATATCTGTTTGCAGGTGAATTTTGTGGCGGCTATAGATGTGTATGAAGATGGCGAGGCTGGGCTCCTCCTCTGCTATAACAGTCAGTGAATTACAAAATATTGTTGTTAATTGTCATCTTTGTTTAACGTAAAACCACAAGTTTGTGAACCTGCATCTGTCATTATTCATGATTTAACACACTTTTTTTAAATAACCACTTATAATATATATACACAATCTGTACATTAAGATTGCCACCTGTTAAATCTGCCCAGCTGCCCAAGACAGATAAGTTTCCCATTGAAACCACATGATTTCTTCCTTTAAAACAAACAAATTCCAAAAAGTTTTTCCTGCCCGCTGTCACTTTGGCTTGCTCTTTAGCGGTTTAGGCTTAAAACATTGTCAAGCTGCTTTGAGACAACACACTATTGTAAAAAAAAAAAAAAAACACTACTGAAGAATACTAAAATTGAAAGTAGAACATAGAACCAACAGCGGATTAGCAAAAACGAAAACAGATGTACCATTGTATTTAGCCTAAGATCCTGTTGAAAAGGACCTTTCTATTCCCTCAAAATTGTGCTATATATTTGGCTTAAGTGTTTTAATATACTGCAGCATAAAACATCAACTTTAATGGAACTATTTTGAGTTTAATAATTAAAATGGGCGTCAACATACACTTGGCCATGTGTATATTGCTGTGTACATATATATGTGTATAGATGTGTTTTTGTCTGATATTTTTCTGCTCATAGATCTTTGTGCATATAAGAAGGTGTGTCCTTTTAACGGTGCCACACCGATGATTCAGCCCAACACTTCAGACTTTCTCTTCAGCTGGAATCAAATGCCCAGTGGAATCGGTGAGTGAGTGTAGTCTCTGCTTTGCTCCAGTAAGAGAGTTACTGTGGCCGAGTAAACAATTTGTCACAGTCAAACAATCTTGAATTAACCTTTTATAATATGGACTTCATAGAAGTTGCTTTGGATAAAAGTGTCTGCTAAATAACTAAATGTAAATGTAAAATAGATGCTTTACTATTCTCAGATTGGTAATCAGTTAAAAAAAATACTTTGTAATTTTTTATTTTTAATTAAGTACATACAATAAATTCTTAGCCGGGGTTAACAACTTTATTAAAGACTTGAATTTACAACTGCTTATGCAATATTCAGATGTTACTGTATAAGATTTATTACTTGTATAAAAAGCTAATTCATCTCCATTGCCAGACATTTTCTAAAATGATGTCTAATTTGTGTAGTTGCAAATTAAAGATGTTCAGAATAAATATCTTATCTATATTTTTGTTAATCAAAGGTTGAAGTAAAAAAATATGAATTTTAGATTTGCTTGTTTGAAATCCTTAAATGTTTTTATTTTAAGATTTTTTAGTAGTAAATTGGGTCTTCTTTACTGACTGTAAGAAATGTTTAAGTTCGCAATACATTGTGATGTTGACTTTTTTCTTTATTGTTATTAATAAATTCTTTACTTTTCTACTTGCAGTGTGTGCATTCCCCTACATTCTAGCCTTCACTATTGACTCTATAGAGATCCGTCTGGTGGTCAATGGAAATCTGGTTTATACTGCTGTGGTTCCTGAACTTCAGCTTGTTGCATCAAGGGTAAATTACTAGTTACAATCAGCATTGTGTATTTTAGAGTAAAAATTAAAGTTCGCATATTTTCATTTGACATCAGTGATTTTTATTAGTTTATGTTATGTGGCATTGAGTGACAAAAGTTGAGAATTCAACTTTTGTCACAATTTACTATTCTTTTTTAAACGTTAGTAAGTTAAAACATGCTTTAAAGGAAACAACCCATTGTAATAGGAAAGATCTTTATGTTTGCTAATATTTACTAAGTTCAACAAACTGAAATTAGGTTTTTGCAAATTTATTCTTTTTTATTTGGCTTATAATTTTTTTCAATGTATTAAATATTTTGATGAAAATATTTAAAATAGTGTGTTAATTAACATGTATTAATGTGTGTGTTAACTATTAATATAATTTAAGTGTGTAAAAAAAATCTTGCCACTTGCAGAAGTAATGCTGTAGTACATGCATTATATTTCTCTATAAAAATAGTATATGCTGCAGTTTGTGTTGGATGTCCATTTGTGGTATAACAAATGCAAACTGAAATTGTTCTCTCTTTGCCCTTATAGTCTGACATATACTTCATATCATCAGCTCCTGTAAATTCTGCCTCCAACTGTAGTTCCAGGGACACTAGTTCCCAGAGCTCTCCACAAACACCAACGGGATATGAGATGCCCATGTTCCCCTCACCTCTTGGAGATGGTATGTGTCCACTTTCTCTGTTTTTGAACAATACGGCTGTTTTACATGTTATTTTCTTTGGAGTTAGACACTTTCATTTAGTATAATAAAACTGGAAGTGTTAATTATTGTAAATGAATGGGTAAAATTGGTCAGTTGCTGTTTTGTTTTGTTTCATTAGGAGCTTATTTACCTTTGTGTGTGGGTGAGCTCTTGTCTAGTTGAAATAAATGAATGCTTGTGACCTGTTACCATAGGGACCTTTGGTGAGACAGTATTTGTTTTGACCAGCTCACACACAATACAGTTTAAAATCTCTAAAAAACATTTACAAATAATCAAATGCATAGCTCATCACTTGTTAAGAATTTTACTGGCAATAGTTCTTAATTATTGGATCATAATAAGAATAATCTGAAAGATCTGGTCATAGAACTCAATGTGCAATGGTTTTGGGACTTTTTGAAATCTATTTATTATAAAAACAATTTATTTTATTAAAACCAAATTTTTCATGTATGACCACAATCTGGTTTATCTTTTATATTTTGCATAAACACAGTCTGTGTTAATGAGACTATATAAATAGAATTCATTGCTGCTTTATAAAAATTGTATTTAAACATAAATATGCTGAATTGCGGGTGGCACAGTGGCTTAGTGGTTAGCATGTTCACCTCTCAGCGCTGGGGATCCAGGTGGAATCCTGATCTGAGTGCAGTTTTCATGTTCTCCCCGTGTCCATGTGGGTTTTCTCTGGTTTCCTCCCACAGCCCAAAAACATGGATTGAAGGTGAATTGGCTGCTCTAAATCACTTCTATGTAGCCTGTGTTTTGAAAATGATTATGCATAATGCACTTGTTCTGTTAAGTACATAGAAATATCTTTCCTTCTACTCAACTAGTCTCAGGTAATAAATGAAAACTACATCATCTTAGGTAATAAAAAACCGAAAGCAGTAATTAAGCGTAAATGGAAAAATGTTTCTTAAATTAATGAACCTGTACACAGTTTATGGGATTAATTGTATTTGTTGCATTACATTGTTTCCCCTCTGCCTATAAACTATGTGTGTACAATGGGTTAGTGTAATGCTCTTTTCCATTCCTGGTCCAGATTGTATTCGGATTCCCTACGGCACCAAGCTTTCCCTCTACATGTCTAAAGATGCTGAAGGTACTGCAGGGCCTCATGGCTTTGTCTGTATTATCCCTAACATGCACTAACACACTGCTGCTTTAGTTTTTTTTTATTTGCAGCTACTTGCTGACAGAGCATTGTCCAACTGTTCAGTGGGCACAGTATGTTCCGCTCCTCCAGTTCCTGAGCAAAGATAATGGAAAATTATCAGTAGATAGATTGAGAATCTCTGGATGGAGGACGGACATAATTGACACTGCATGACTTGCAACGTAGGTTGTTTTGTCTCCATAGATACATCTGTCCACATCCCCTCATTTTTTTCTTGTACTTGTTGAACATACACAGGCCTTTTTAAAAAAAAAACACATCCTGGTACTTTAAGCAGTCAGCCAATCACTGGTGGTGACAGCAATATAGACTGCAGTCATGTTCTCCTCAGATAACAGCAGGCGACCATATTTTATTATCAGTTTTTGTTGAACCAAGAAGTCTTAGAAAATAAGAGTTTGTTAGAAAAACAATACCCTTTTCCTCAGGTCTGATGATGTGGGTCTTAAACTCATAATTTTAGCCATTTAAAAAAATTCAAAATTAAATGACTGCATCATAAAACAAATTTTGCCAAGTATTACACTGCCTTTACAGTTTGTATTATTATGTTGTACCCAAAAATATTAACCCCATTTCTGTTTTCGACATTATCAAACTTGAAGTTTTCCACTTGTGCATGTTTTAACATTTTTGCCATGCCTTGACCTTGGTATTTTAAAGTTTAAACTGGATGTTTAAAAGTGTATTTAGCATTTACACCATAATAGGTTTAATATAATGACTTACATTTACAAATATTTAAAGACGTTTCATATTTCACACACAAATTATTTTAATACAGCTTGCAACCAAAAGATAAAAATAAAACTGTAAAACTACATTCATTTATTTATATAGTTGATGTTGAATAATTATGCTTAATTTATTCTGCATTAACATATGCTGCCTGGCTGAAAGAAATAAAACTAAAATCATTTAAAGTGTTAAGAACAATAACATTTAAAAAAAAAATAAAAAATATAGAAATTCATTCTTCCCTAATTTAATGTGGGCATTTCAGAGGAAGATTCATCCGGCTGAAATTGTGATCAATGGGTTCAGAAAGCATTAGATTTTTTTTTCCTGTCATTGCGATTTATTTTTGGAACGTTTTATTTTGTCATACACACACACACACACACACACACACATACACAGTTTTATGAATTAAAGTACAGCTTGTTTGTATTATTAGCTTTTTATTATTTATTTGGTGGAATGCCAAAGGAAAACCTTATAATACCAAGGACATCATCTGTTTTTTTTCTTTTCAGGTTGAACTGAACCATCAAAATGTGCACTCATTTTTATTATATATAGTGGTGCTGGAACGTTTGTGAATCCTTCAGACTTTTTTAGATTTCTTCATAAATTTGACCCAACATTTATTCAACACTTGACAAAGAAAACCAAATTTTAAAATATGTGAAATGTATAAGGCTAAATCATTTGTTTGTTTTAAAAAATAATCTGTCATTATATGTCTGTTAAGGTAAAGTTAATGTCAGGTGATGTCAGTCAATAAGATGACTATCAGGGGTGTGCAACGTTTTATTAACTGTCAGGTCGATCTATCGACGTTTTATCTTCACGTTATAAGACAAGGTCCGAACAAAGATTTTAAGGGAATTTAGAAGGAGGTACAACACTATTTTATACTGTCTCAGGAGTGGTTGACCAACAAAGATGAAGACGTCAAGAGCAAAGTACATAAGCAAGGATGACATCAGAAGTAAACCTATGGTACCCCTTGGTTATAATATAACTTTATAATCCTTTCTCATATTTGCTAAGTGTAATTTAGCAAACAACAATGCTCTACATGGTAGAAATGCAAAGATATGGCTATAAAAATGCAGTTGCCAGACTGCAGTTTGCTTAAGATTAAATGGACACGCTAGAACATTGGTTTGTGAATAGATGCCCTTCAATAGCTCAGTTGGTAGGGCAGAGGACTGTAGATGGTGAAACGTGTATCCTTATGTCACTGGTTCAATTCTGGCTTGAAGGACACAGCAGCTCAGTGGTTAGGGTGTTGGGCTATCAATCTGAAGGTTGGGGGTTCAAAGCCCAGGTCCACTGAAGTTACCAGTGTGGGTCCTTGAGCGAGGCCCTTAACCCTCATTGCTCCAGGGATGTTGTGATTAACCCTGTGCTCAACTTGTAAGTCGCTTTTGGATAAAAGCATCTGATAAATGACCAAATGCAAATGTAAATGTAGATACAGTAAGTCCAAAATAGGTTGCAGCACAAAATACATCTCATCTCTGACACATCATGTGTGGCTATGTATAGTTTGACGTCATTATTGGAACAATGTAGTCTGATTTATTCTAGCAAATAACTAACAACTTCCTTTGTGCGTCAACACAACTTCCTCTTAGAAATTCCCATTGTGTATGATATGACACTTCAAAAAACAAGTCATCCACTTACATGATAATAATGCTATTGAATGAAAACACCTGACTAATTTCACCTTCAACATATTTTGGCTTTAAATTGTGCACAAATGCTTACGCACCATTGTATGAATAAATACAGATGCATGCACCTCTGCATGCATACGTCTTCCATTTTTTACACATTCTAAACACCATGAACAGAGTCATTAATAAATGTAGTACAGTCTATGCACATTTTTATGCATGTGTTATAGATAGTGAATATTTTTTAATTACAGTTTCTATGAAGTAATGGTTTTGCATGAGACAAATCTTGATTTGACTCTAGTGATAAAGTGGTTGTAAGTGGTGACCTCTACTGGTTAAAAATTGTAGTACATATACGAACCTTAAAGAACTTAAATCTGTCGTGTATGAAATTGCAAACATCTTTCATAAATGTTATACTTTGAGATGTTTATATCAGATGTTGAGAATGAAAAAGCAGATATAACAAAATGAAAGAACATAAATAAAATAATGTAATATAAGCCAATATTTAGGGCCGCACGGTGGCTTGTAATTGTAGTGGTTAGCACGTTCGCCTCTCAGCCCTAGGGATTCCCGGTTCGAATCCCCATCTGGGTGGAGTTTCCATGTTCTCCTCGTGTCCGCGTGGGTTTCCTCCGGGTTCTCCGGTTTCCTCCCACAGTCCAAAAACATGGATCAAGTCGATTGGATTGTCCAAATTGCCTCATATAGAGTGTGTGTGTGTGTGTGTGTGTGAGTGTGTGCCCAGCGATAGACTGGCTCCCTGTCCTGGGTGTATCTGCTTAAGCCCGAAACGTTCTCCCTTTGATAGGCATGGGGAACCCCCTCGCGACCCAATATATAGGATAAAGCGGAATATAATGGATTGAATATAAACCAATATTTATACTTTGGGGCTTTTGAGGAAGCCATTCCTCAAACCCTAAGATGCTTGGACTGTGTTTTTACTTTTGTGAGTTTGGATAAAAGTGTTACTTTTCTAGAAGCAGAATCCAATCTAATCTTATCTAATGCGTATAATTTAATAAAAAATTTTCTCTTTAATCATTTACGCTTTTCATCTGATTGCAGGTGAATGTTCCTCAAAACACATCTACAAGATCCCACTTTGTAATTTAGTAGGACGGAGTATAGAAAGACCTCTTAAATCTCCATTGGTTAGTAAGGTGCTTACAGCCACTGCGCCGGGTGTCATAGGCTCCACCCCCATGATTTCCACCACACCATCACTATCATTGTCTCGCATGGAGATCAAAGAGATTGCCAGCCGAACAAGAAAAGAACTGCTGGGTAAGAGACATACCTTTGTATACAGGCTTTAAGCATGCATTCAGTATTAACATGATCATTTCTAATTTTAAAGGTTCGATTATGGATCTACTTTATCAGAGTATACATAGACTTGCAATTTAGCAAGATGAACTTATATACTTACATATAACTTATATGTCTCAGGTTTAACTGAAGAACCCAGCAGTAAAGTGGACAGCAGCTCCAACAAACAGAGAAAAATGAGCAAGAAAACAAAAGAGGAGGATAAAAAAAGACAGACTGGGATCACAAGCACTGAACAGTATGTGTTTGAATCTAAATCATCACATTTGATTGTACAGACATTTAACTCTACTGTTACTGCTACTGATAATAGTAATAATAAAGGAATAAATACATATCCAATGGGGCTTTGTCCAACAAAGTTAATAATACAGCTACCTTAAAACAACTATTATAAAAATAAGAACTTGCATCTGACTAAATATAACTAAAGACTGTTTAATTTGTCTTATCCAATTATTTAAAAAGCTTGTCTCCTGCTACCTTATTCTGCTATATAATGCTAGTGCTGATAGACTACCAAAGTGTTGCAGAATGAAAGCTTTAGAGAACAAACACTTTAAAGCTATAAAACTTTAAGGCTTTAAAAATGCACATCACCACAAATAAAAAAAAAAAAACATGTGAACACAAAAATTAAAGTTTCTAACAGAACTGTAACAAACCAATTTACTAAAGTAGGATTTACATTTAGGAATTTAGAGGGAGGTGCGAAAGGAAATGACCTAACTACGCCACTAGATGTAGCTAATGTTCTGTATACTGCCACCTGCTTTAGTAAAGCTCTTTGCAGTATTTACACCCTCTTCCAACATTTCTTTACAGGGATAACTTTATATACAGTAAATCAACACTTCTACAAAGTGTTTAGGATTATTGTGAGATTAATCAGTCATAATTATAGTAACCCTACATGTTTTGCAGCCCCGAATTGTATCACTTTCTTTTCAAAATAAAATCAAATGCGACTAAGCGATTAAAACAAAGTAAACATATTTAACGTGGCATTTCAGTGATGTTAAGATAAACCTGTCTTGTCCTCTAGGGTCGGACTGGAGTGCGTAGATGGTGACATTGACTTCCAGCGGCATTACTCCTCTGGCTCGGAGGCAGAGCTTCATGAAGGCAGCCCACCCATGACCAGCACATTAACTTTATCTGCATCATTTGAGGAGGACAGCTATGACCTAAAATGATGACAATCTCAAAAGAGCACTTGTCTTAGTCGGTCCTTAAGCCTACCTGTGCATTATTTGCATTATTATTTTTTTTTACATGTCTTTTTAATTTGAATTTGTATTAGTTTTGTATCAGTCTAAAGTCTGCAGTATGTGATGTTGAAATTAATCCCAAAAGCTTTGCACCTGAGAGTTTACATTAACCAGTGTGAATTGGAGGTGAAAATGCACTCTGTGTGTGTGTGTGTGTGTGTGTGTGTGTGTGTGTGTGTGTGTAGCCCTGTGTATGGTTCGGTGAGCATCAGTAAACCCAGTGAGCATCAGGCGCATAACCTGATGTATAGAATCAAATACAGGCTTGAGCTCCAGGATGAGAATTTTAGATGGTTTTCTCTACTGAGCCACAGGGCCACGCTTCAGTTAGTGTAGAAAACAACTCCAGATCAAGTGTTTTAGCAAAGAATGCAGTTTGAATGCACTTCTACAGCACCCAAAACACAAATTACATTTTCATCTGAGGGGTTTATGCATCTGGCAGTTGCACATGGTAAGTATTTTGAAGTTTAAAGTTACGTGTGCATATCTGGTTGTGGCTACACATAAAATATCTATACATAAAGAAATATTTATTATAGAATTGAAATATTTATTATTGATGGAATTTGTAATATAGACGATAGGCTACCTTTTTTTTGCTTTTCACTCTTTCTACCCTTGTGTACACTCTCTGACCTGCACTCCTTTGGCAAACAGGGCAAAAGTTTCCCACAAGTGCCACTTTCAAACATATTTCTCACTGCATCAATCTAATTGGACACACATTGCATTTTCCACTCAGTTTTAGAAAAATGACGTCCCACTTGTGTGTACACATCGGCTCGTTAACACTTAATAAAACACTACTTAAGTGCACTCTAAAAAAAAAAAAAAAAAAAAAAAAAAAAAAAAAAAAGATCTAAGCTTTTGTCTCTGGAAACAAAGGGCTCTGGAACACCTGCATGCCTCCCGAAACCTTACAAACAAAGAAGGGATTTTCTATACCAAACGTTAGAATTAGGGTTTGATACTTTTTGGATACAGACTAAAATCTAGGTTTTGGCCAAAATATAATGTCAGGAACAATTGAGAAATGTTTGTGCGTGTGTGTGAGAGACATTTTACTTCTGAAGAAGAAATATTGGTAGGGTAGTAAATATATAAATCTTTGAACAGAAAGAAAAACAAAACAAAACTATTGGCTTTTGTGCTTTTCCAAAAACATTTTTTTCTTTAATGTCCCAACAACCACCATTCAGTGCTAATGAAGTTAGTATGTAGCAGTACTGCAAAATGCATATTTGTTATTCTAAATAATAGTCAAAAAAAAAAGAATGAAACTAAACTGAGGTTACATAGAAAAAAAAGTCAAGATTTGAACTTGGAACTCTGATAGAGGCCGGGGTTAGACAACCTTTACACTTCAGCCAGTTCCACTTTTTAGTAGCCTAAAAATATTAACAACACAGACAAATGTATTAGCAAATACCTATTAATCATGATTCAGCTGTTAAATTCAGTCCCATTGCTACAGGTCAATTAAGGCATGATTTGGTGAGTTTGGAATAATTTGACAGGAGTGAACTAAACTTTATCAAAATGTTTGGGATGAAGTAGAACTTGCCAGGTTCCCTCATCCAATATCAGTGTGCAAAATAATAAATTCAATTTCTTCCTATATAAACTGCACAGACACATGTCAAAAGTTTGGGATACAAAAGTTAAACATGTAATGTGTAGGTGACCCTATATTTTGTCTATTTATTGTATAACATTGTCATTTTATAGATGATTTTTATCCAAAGCATTTTTAAGATTAAGCGCCCACATTAACAATTGTACTGGACCCAGGGTTTGAAGCCTCAACCTTCAAAATGATGGACAACATCCTAATGAATATTGTATGATCCTTTTTAAATCACAATGAATATTTGAGCCCTCTAAATAATTGTACTTTATGCTTGATTCATTACTTATTTAACCTATAAATAAGTAATGAATCAATGAGCATTCACTAATTTACCCCTGATGGTTGCAGTAGGCAGTTCATGATCCACTTAGGACAAGGCTGTTCACGTGTTTAAACATTTTTTTTAAATCATGTGTATGCTACCTATTTACAACAAGTTCATAACTTTAGATTAAATATTCAATAATAATAAACATTGGTGCATTAAGAATTGCTATGAAGGTCTTTAGCTATGGAGTAAATTGCCAACTATTTGTCATCTGTTAAAATAGAAAAATACAGACCTGGCAAGTAATTTATAAATTAAGGCAGATTAATAATCAATGAAAGTCCATAGTAAAATGTAAGTACTCTGTATTTTTTGACAAAGCTGCACGTGGCTCAGGAGTTGTGGGTTGTCTGCCCCTGGACTAAGGTAATGTAATAAATAAAACACTGGGATGAAGATGATTTGTTCATTTCAGGAACTGGTTAAATACTTTGCTAAATTGAAATTCCTGCAAGAACATGTAACCAAGCATTAGGACACAGGATACGATTTGTTTTCAGTCTGGAGGGCTTAATTTAAGATGATCCCCCCCCTCCCCCAACATCCATTTGCTCATGTAATCCTAATTGTCTTTTGCAGTGGTTTTTGTATTTGAATTAATATTTACTGTTTAGACTGTTGAGCAGACTCTGTGATATCAAAATGGAAAGAAAAAAAATACACCAAGTGTCTTAAAAGATTGTATTGCCATTGTTTTAAATGCCAAGTACTACTTGTAAATGGTTGTGTTTCAAATGTGGCCTCAAACAACACTATTATTATTATAATTATGATTAATATTTGAACAAGTGCTGTAGAACCTGCTGTAGTTCATATTGTTCAATGATATTAAATATTTATGAAAATTATGTGAACAAACTGCTGCTGTATCAGGTTTCAGCTTTTTTTTTTTTTTTTTTTTGAATATGCAGCACTGTAAAAAGAAACAGTGTCATAGATAAAGGAGCACATGAAACTTGACCTCCCGTGATGAAGTGGAAAATTCATTGGTGGTGTCCAGCGCAGATACAGAGGACTGATTACAGTACTTTTCTGATACAGGGCTTATTTGTGTCTTTGGAGCCTCTCCCAAAAATGTTTGGGTGAATGGCAGTGAAAGACCATGAACAACACTTAAGTATCTTTCATTTTCCTGTCTTATGTATCTTCTATGCATCTTTATGAGGGACTAGACAATATTTAGTGCTTTTATTAATAAAATAAAAGCACTAAATATTAATTCTAAAATATAAACTCAGAGGGTGGTTTAGTGGTTAGCACGTTCACCTCTCAGCACTAGGGATTCCCGATTCGAATCCCCATCTGGGTGTAGTTTCCATGTTCTCCCTGTGTCCGCGTGGGTTTTCTCCGGGTTCTCCGGTTTCCTCCCACAGTCCAAAAACATGGATGAAGTCAATTGAGTTCTCCAAATGAGTGTGTGCCCAGCGATAGGTTGGTGCCCTGTACTGGCTGTGTCTGCCCAGCGCCCGAAACGTTCTCCCCTGGATGGACATGGGGAACCCCACCGCGACCCTAAAGAGGATAAAGCGGAAGATAATGAATGAATGAGGATATAAACTCAGCATTTAAAGCAGAATGATGCTTTCTGATGCAGTGTTTCTTTGTTATAATACCAATGTGTCACAGACTGGAATACAACGAGGATCCTATACCAGATTTGTCAGTTACGTGAACTGGTTTTATTACTAATAATGATCTTCATCCCACAGTCCAAAAACATGGATCAAGGTCAATTAATCCTCCAAATTGCCCCATATAGAGTGTGTTAGTGTGTGTGTGAGTGAGTGTGTGCCCAGCGATAGATTGGCGCCCTGTCCTGGGTCTATCTGCCCAGCACCCAAAATTCCCGTTCTTTATAGAAAATAGTAAACAGAAAACAAAGCAGTCTGTTGACCAGGCTAAAATAAAGGCTAGAGTTCACCACTACTGTACACAAGCTTTTATTCACTTAGCAGTGAATCAGTTAGACAAGACCAGTGACTCAACAGATAATAAATAAGCTGAATCACAGTTGGTAAATTCATTTAAAATCGGTTCAGTAAAATTAATCAAACGTTCTTTTTTTTTTTTTTTTTTTTCAAAGAGCAAAACTTCAGGCAACATAGACATTAAAATTAATTGATCTAGCGCCCATGTGTATAACTTTATTCTAAGTATATATTCTAAAAGTATTCGCTCATGTGCTTTATCAATATGGAAAATATTTTTTAGTATTTGTTAAAAAAAATTTTTTAATACACTTACTTTAACTTGCCCAAAATAAAGTGAATGCAGGTCTAACATGATGCATCCCTCCGACTGCCCAAAGGCATGAACTGGAACTGATTATGGAACAGACCATACACATCTAAAGTGCAGATACCAGTGTGCTTCTAATGTGAAGGAAAAACAAGTAAGGAATTAATCATTCATTCATACATTATCATCCGCTTTATCCTCTATTAGGGTCGCAGCGGGGGGGTGGGGGTGGGGTTCCCCATGCTCATCCAGGGGAGAACGTCTCGGGCGCTGGGCAGATACACCCAGGACAGGGCGCCAATCCATCGCTGGGCACACACTCACTCACACAAACACACTCTATGTGGGGCAATTTGGAGGACTCAATTGACTTGATCCATGTTTTTGCACTGCGGGAGGCCCAGTAAGGAATTAGACTTTCATTATTTGAACTGAAGAACATGTCACCTGTCAGATTTCAGATGATAGACACAATCACATATACTATGAGTGGAACTGAAGTAGATCATAAAAGAACACAGTGACTGTTGTGCCATCCCTCATTCCTTAAACTTTGAGTAGATAGAGTGATGCAATTTTCTGAGGATAATCTTTTAAAGGTTATCTGGGAACTTTTGAACAGTAATTTATGGCAGTACAGTTAGGAAGACAAATTGCCTTAAGCATTTTTCGAAAGAGTTTAGAAATTAAATAAGAAAAAAAGTTATTTGACATATAAACCTTTTAGACTTTATTTCCGATATAATTTTTACATTTTATTTTAATATTGTTTGTGGTATTCATTGATCAGAAGACAATGCATGAAAGTGCATGAAGGCATAAAAAATGTATTAAAGAGGCAAGAGATTGAGGATCGATTAAATATGTGCAGACTGCTTTTTCATGGCGATATAAGATCTGCAGATTGTGAAGCACAAATTTAAACCAGATTTAAATCCCAATTATTTAGATTATATAGACTGTGTTCATAGAATAATATATAAAAAATATTAAAATATAATATTTAATTAAACCTATATCAAGCTGTGTTTAATAAATAATAAACATATCTTAATATATTGGATCAAATTAACATATAGAAGACTAATTTATGTTCCACTTTATTTATTTTGTATTTTTTAATTCTATTTAACTGGTTACAGATAACTATGCTTTAATAATAAAATTAAATAATGGACATTTATTTACACACAACATACTGTAAGATGTCACAAATAAGATGCATTTATAATGCCACAGACATAGAACTGTCCACTTGTGATCTGATCAGTGAAAACACAAATTAAATCTAGGTTAAATCTGGCACTGGGCAGATACACCCAGGACAGGGCGCCAATCCATCGCTGGGCACACACTCACTCACACAGACACACTCTATATGGGGCAATTTTAAGAATTCAATTGACTTGATCCATGTTTTTGGACTGTGGGAGGAAACCGGAGAACCCGGAGGAAACCCACACAGACACGGGGAGAACATGGAAACTCCACCCAGATGGGGATTCGAACCGGGAATCCCTAGCGCTGAGAGGCGAACGTGCTAACCACTAAGCCACCGTGCCGCCCACAAGATGAGATTATTAAATGAGTAAATTCACAGAATGTATTTTTCTAATACACAGTACATAAAGGGACATGCAAGTAAGATTATGAGCACATGGTGGCACTATTGGTTTTCTAAAATCTAATGGTTAAGACCTTAAATGACTGACATCTGTCTCAGGAGAATACAAGAGCTTCCTTTTGCCTGTGTGAAAATGTGTAGTCAATCATACTAAGTAAATTATATATATATTTTTTTTACACTTCAGCACACTGACCTTAAACTAGGACAGCAGCCAAAGAAAGGTCTTGTGGGATAGAGTATGCTTTTGATCCATAAGTCCATTATTTTCTTTATTTTCTTTTTTTTTTTTTAATCAGAGTGTTTCAGATGCTATATCAGACATCTGCTTCGAAAACTGATTGACTAGCAAAGAAGAATTCGTTGGAATAAAAATGAGAGCAACAAAAAAATAAACCAAAGTATAAGGAAGAGTGAAGCATTTTTAATATCTGGAGTTTTGTAGGACAGAATGGTGAGGGGCTCGGAGACTCTGAAAGCAATCTAATCATTTAGTTTAAAAAAAAAAAACAATAAAAAGAGTGTCATAATATTCTGTCTAGGTTTTTCATGATTTACAGAGGCTTTAAATATGGTAATTCATTCATTCATTCATTATCTTCCACTTTATCCTATATTAGGTTTCGGGCGCTGGGCAGATACACCCAGGACAGGGCGCCAATCTATCGCTGGGCACACACTCACTCACACAGACACGCACGCATACAAACTCTATATGGGGCAATTTGGAGAACTCAATTGACTTGATCCATGTTTTTGGACTGTGGGAGGAAACCGGAGAACCCGGAGAAAACCCACGCGGACACGGGGAGAACATGGAAACTCCACCCAGATGGGGATTCAAACCGGGAATCCCTAGCGCTGAGAGGTGAACGTGCTAACCACTAAGCCACCGTGCCTGCCAATATGGTAATACGAGGCATAATAAGAGTAGCAAAGCAATGGTTTAAGGGTTCAGTTGTATGTAAAAGCAGACCTATCTGTGATCTAACTGTGGGAGGAAACCGGAGGAAACCCATTCGGGACATGCGGAGTACATGGAAACTCCACTCAGATCAGGATTTCAGCCTGGATCCCCAATGTACCTTTTTTTTTTTACTGCAAAAGCATGAATAAATAAAAATGTGTAATTCTTAAAAAAAAAAAAAAATTAATTTCTTCATCTATAAAAAATAACAGTTCCAAAAAATATGGACATGGCAAAATAATCATGATAGATAAAATAACAGCTGGTAACTCCTTAACTTACTGACTTGTGTTGTTTTCTTATTTGTAAGTCACTTTGAAAAAAAAGCATGTGTTAAATGATCAAATGTAATCTAGTTTTAAAGATTGATAGTCTGACTTAATGCTGAACATTGGCAGGAAACTTATTCCATAGCTTAAATACACTTTAAGTACCAGTCTCCTCACGGCTGTGATTTTGTTTATTCTAGGGACTAATGAAAAATGTCCAGAGTTTTTAATTATTGGCAAAGAGGTTTTTTTTTATTTTATTTTTTTATTATTATTATAATTTTTTTAACAAAGGAGTAACCTTCCCAAGCACAGATACTATTAAAAGTTTAGTACTTTGTGGTGGTCAATTCATGTGTGAGTCCTAATGCTCCTTGAACCATTCTTTTCCAATTTCAGCTTTATGAAATTGCTGTTCTGGAAAATGCATGTGCCATTATGGAAGAAAAATAATTGGATTATCGGCTCATTCAGATACTCAGACTTCATTTTATAACCACATAATTGCTGAGCCTCAAACTGACAGCGGAAACAGTGAACCATTTTTTTAGGAGAAGCAGAGCAATATTATAAAGACAATATTAATGTCAAGACTTTCAAGACTTAGACTTAGTTTGCACAATTATTTGAATAGGGGACAGTTGTACTGTATATAACCTGTGAATATAATTTAATATAAATGGACATGAGCTTGATTTAAAACATGCAATTTTGAGATACCAATAAAATATCAAAAAGTGTATATTAAATAAAGACCATGACAAAAACATGCCTAGATGCCATTTGCAAAAACTTGAATAAGTAAAACTAAAAATCTATTAATTCACTGTACATAAGAAGCTTATAAAACAATAAGATAAGGCAAATATAATATTCTTAGTAGATTACTGAAAGACATATAAAAACATCTCACTTAGCAAAAAATCCCATATTGCATTCTGTTTACCCCTTGTCCCCAGAACACTATTATGGTTATAGTTATTTTTATTTATCAAAAAAACACGAACAGGATTTATATAAAAACATGAAAAGACTACAAAAATTAGTCAAGCCCCTACAGTTAGCAAACAACGAAAAATTAGACTAAAATAAAATAAAATAAATAAAATAAAATAAAATAAAAATAAAACATATCAGAAAACTAAATGGTCGAAAAACAGTGATTTTTCACCATCCATGAAAGTTTTTTAGCATGAATATTATATATATATATATATATATATATATATATATATATATATATATATATATATATATATATATATATATATATATATATATATATAAAATATAATATATATATATATATTATATATATAACTTTTGAAATCCTTTGCATTCGTGTACTTGAAAACATTAAACTGACCAACAATTCTTTCACTCTAACAGTCTGTTCAGTCTGTTCAGTCACTCTTTAACAGTCTGTTCAGTCCGCTCCGTTAGTGCCCGACTCACTGGTGCTGCTCTGCTCTTTGAGTCTGCACTGTTGGGAACACGAGGTTTTTAAGTTTGGTCCATGCAGAACACTGCACTTACCAACATTTTGCCCACATTCCAGGCAAAGCTTCACCGCTGCCCTGGCCTTTTTACTGTACAGATAAGAGCAGAATTGTTTGAGGGCTGCTACTGCAGACAGCAGTTCTTACATTATGCAATGATTGCGCTCTGGTTTTTTTAAGTGCCCATCGGTAGATTTGTGAGCGCATGGTGCCAAATTTTTGGTTAACAAGCTTTAGAATTCACAATGAATAAACAGTCTATATGTAGCAGTGAAAAGAGCTGTGTGCAGCTGGTTAAAAGTGGATTATTTTCTGTTATTGCACTACAGTAACAAATTTACTTTATGAAATGCTTGCAGTATAAAGCCAGTCTAAGAAAGCTCCTCAGCCAATGAACATTGCTGTAATTGGGCTGCTACACAGTTCTCTTACAGCATGAAAAAAACAAACAAAAAAAAACCTCACCCAGCATTGAAGGAAGCAACATTCAGAAAACATACCACTTTAATCACTTCTCAAAGTTTGTTCAATGAAAAGCAAGCTAGGGTGCATGAATCATTGTCTACGCACTTTTTTTTCTCTCCAAAATGTCTGCCAGCACCATTAAACGCTCAAACATTTTCTTAAATATTTACTGTGCTTGTAAACTGTACTGAACCATCATAAACCTCAGTTTGTGTAGTGTGTTGTCAATTCTCAACTGCAGTTACACGCCAAGCTTGTTAACGGCATTTTTTAAACCACATAGGTCCTCTACTCACTGTTTTTTTTCTGTATCAGAACTGTTGGGGGCATTCATGGACTGCTTGAGGGTCCTATAACTTGACTATTTTGCACACTTTCTGCTCTGTTATCCTCCACTTCACTTTAGAAAGCTGATGGGTCTGCAGACAAATTGGTGCTGCCTCTTAACTGCTGATGCAGTGTTACACTTTCAAGTTTTTACACATTCCTCCACAGAAGAACATATATAGAAATATTTTCAGCACATCCCAAAGTGTTAGCATCGGTCTGCATTTGAACTCCTGCTGCTCTATACGTCAGTGTAAAATTTGGGTGTGCCACCTTCAGTTGGTGTTCACTTTAATGAAAACAGAGCTGTCTTCTCATCTTCTCCTTCCAGACAACGTTCTTTATCTGATGCCTTGGATGCTGGTCAGCCAGTGATGGAACTTCATCAGTGTTCATGCATAGTGGTGTCAGAAAATAAGTGGTCCACTTTCTACCTAATTCCATCTTTGGACATGTCCCGATGCTGAAGTGTTGTCCATCTGTCCAGCCCCACAATGAAGAACTCTTTGATGTCGACTAGAATTCACCAAAGTTTTAGTCTTTGCTGGAAAAGATGGATGATGATTGAACATTTTCTGATTTGTGAACATTTATTAGTCAGTTTAGAGACACATTTTGTTCACCTAAAGAATGTAATAAAATAAGGTATTTTGTAACTTACAGTTTATGATTTTGTGGAAAGTTTTAAACAATCAATGGAATGTTTTAGTCCATAAAGGCAAAAAGTGGAAATTGCAGCCAAATGTTTAAGACCATTAAACGCAACGTAATCTGAGAAACGATCATGCTACTATGATGGACAATTTGACATTTAAACTATCCACTGTGAAATCACACCAACTAGGAATGATTCTCAATTGACATGCTGCTAAAACCCTGAACAAGTATAAAAAAAAAAAAAAAAAAGTAATTTCTGCAGAAGAAAATGAGACTATTTCTTAACGCTTAGTTCAAGTCTCAATTATCTTTTGAAATGACTACTGTATTACAATGCTCGCTGGTTTCCAATTTTGTATGTCAAGGCTCTACATCTTTATCTTTATCTAAAAACGATAATAAATCGTGGTGTCATAACAAAACAAGAAGAAATTTTAGTGAGGGAGGTAATTTAGACCTTATAACAGAGTGGCAAAATTTCAGGATTATACCACAGTTTAGCTTTATGCTTTTTAACTAACCCACTTGGCTCATGTTCTTCTCTCACATCTAGGTTATATATTACATTTATATTTAAATGTAAATTTAAAAATAAATAAATCATTAGCAATAATACATATGATACTATATTATTCAGTAAAAATGTGTTACTTATTAAGACTTAAAGCATTATTAAACCAAAAATAGCAAATGAAACAAATAAGCATTGATTTACAGACTAACTAGTAGATTATGAGTTAAGGAGTAAAGAAGCAAAAAATAATAAAATACACAGGATGCATAAAGGACACCTTTTGACATCTCCCCCACAAGGCAACTGTGTATGGATCACAAACACCACAGGTATAAGGTCAGACATGTCACATGCAGACACAGTGAGGTCATATCTGCTGTGAAACTTTGGTCAGGGTTGCAGCAGCTCCAGATGGACCTGTCCAGCTAGCAGATGTCACATAAAAGAACGCCACAGAAACACAGATTCAAGGCTGGTGGTTCAACATGTTGACAGCATTGTAATATAACAAAAGATCAAATCTTTCTGGTTGCAAAACATGTAAATAATGCAAAAGATACCTTTGTTTCGAACCATGGTAGTGTGAACAAATATATTTATATTATCTATATAATTCCATCATGCAATTTACAATAACATTTTAATACAACATCCTGACTAATAGTAAAAAAGCCACAATTTAATGCAAAATTGTCTTTTTGAATACTGTATCTACACTAGCTATATATAGGGTGGCACGGTGGCTTAGTGGTTAGCACGTTTCTCTGTCAGCGCTAGGGATTCCCTATTCGAATCCCCATCTGGATGGAGTTTTCATGTTCTCTCCGCGTCCGCGTGGGTTTCCTCCGGGTTCAAGTCATGGATCAAGTCAATTGAGTTCTCCAAATTGCCCCATATAGAGTGTGTATGTGTGAGTGAGTGTGTGCCCAGCGATAGATTGCCTGGGTGTAGGTATAGGATAAAGCTGAAGATAATGGATGGATGGAGATATATGGATGGAGATATTTGTACACTGTGTGTACGAATATATATTATTATTTCTTAGTGGAGCTGGTTTTACAATAAAATTACAAGACATTCTCAAAAATATAAGAGAATGAGTTTAGCGCATAAAATACTTTTATGCCACCTGCTTCCATCACTATAAATGAAATCAGCACTCGTGGTTTTTAGCCTCGAGTAAGTTTATGTATACAGAATAAAATAAATGGTACCTGCCTTCAGGCAGGGTCAGCTGTCTATATGAGCAGCAGTTTAAAAAGCAGTTGCTGGGTTCAGTGTTACAGAAGTTTTTCTTCAAGGTGCAATAAAGGACACACTTGGCAAATGGGTTTGAGAAGCTAAAAAGTAAGAAAAAATGCATTGCACATGCATTAGCATTATATCATGTTTTGCATTTAAATAGAAATAAAACAGGTTAACGTAAAATAAAATAAATAAATACATTCATTTTAGAATGTATTTGGCGGTTGGAGAAGTATGGATCAGGTCATCGTTTCATTTTTTACCTGCATTTAAGAATGTACACTTATTTAAGGGCTAAACTGACATTCAGCAATAAAATTTGACATATTAGTATGTGTCCTTTAATTGTAATAAAATTTCAAACTGTTTGTTTTCATGTTTAAAGCACTTTTATTTTAACAGTTGTGTTACTTTCTTTAGACCAGACACACTCACTGACGGTGGGAAAACTAAAGAAAGAATAGAAAGAGCACAATAAAGACAAATATAAGGGACATGTTAGTGACCTTTATGGACATGCATAGAAATAGTATGATAAATTCATATAATAAAAGCAGTTGCATTACCAACAAGAGAAAGAGATAATCAATAACTGGATGAAAGCTCAAATAGAGATGGAAGAGTGCTGGCAACAGATACAGAGCATGAAACACAAGGTTTCGGAGAGGATGATCCAGCAAATAATAAACAGACTGTTTGTAGTATTGTACCCATATAGGACCACATCTCCCTAATCAACAGTACCCTTCCAATTAGAAGACATCAACCTTGAATGACCTTTGCAGTCTATACTTTAAAGGCTGTGATAGACCTGTGTGGACATGGGTTCTTTATTTGCATACAGTTAAAGTTACTCAATTGTTTTATGCTTACAATTAGAATTTATAGCAATTAGAATGTTGCTTTTACCCTGTACATATGGTTTAATTTGTAGCCTACATATCACAGTATGAACTCTAGTTTGTAAATACTTGTTTTATGCTTTGAAGTATATTTATCATTATGCATTTTATTTTATTTTCTGGGTGATGCCAAACTTTACATACTATTTTTGCAAACACTGCTATTACTAAAAAAATACAAATACATTTTTAAAAATCTGAACACAAGGCATTACTTGAGATGACAGACGTGGTGTTTTCATGTAGAAGATTCAATTTACAGGCATCATTTTCTTTGAAAAACACCGTGAAGAAATTCTTAAGCATGCAACATGCTGTGATGATAGTGCTGATACTGTCGATGGGGCAATCATATTTTTTTTATCAGACACCACCATCTTTTTTTAAGACCACCAAATGACAGCAGCACAATCATCTGTGCCCTGCTGAGCTTGTTAATATGTTGATGTTCTGTGCAGGGATTTCAGGTTTTCAGGTTTTTTTTTTTTTTTTTTTTACCAACCATGTAGTATGCATGGAATAGGCAGCATTTCCAAATATAACCACTGGCACAGCCTGACTCTTAAACCTTCTGTGATACCAGAAGACTAGTGTACCTCTACGACCCATCTCACAAGGATAAAATGTCAAATTTTATCCATATTTAGTGCAGGCTAGTGGAGAAGCTCAGGAGTATACTAATATAAGTATAACTTAAGTAAAATAAAAGTATTAAATACAGTGCAGCAGAAAATTGCAGATAGCACTACAGACTTTTCAGATGCTCAATGAGGCTCTAATCCATCACAAGTGCCCTAGAGAATGGTTCCTAGACCATCCATTACATTATAAGAAGCATGCTCGGATATGTTAAGAGTGCATACTGGCATGTGGGGGCCATACACATTACATTATAGCCCTTTATGAACCGTAATGAAATTGATTTCATTGTAATATTGAATCCAGCCCCAGTAGGCTGATGAGTTTTCACAAACGTCATTTTGTTCTCAGAGTTACTCAGTTTATATAAGAAAACGTTTTTAACCTGAGTCTTTCTTTCTTTAAATTTGATCTCTTTTGTAAGTTATGATTTAAGCAGCATTTTCTCAAACAACAAAATATAGGCATAGTAGATGAGAATGTAACTATATATAATACAGTATAAAGGTGAATGGTTTAGTAGAGTTTTGTAAAGATCTAGCTAAAGTATAAATAACCTCAGGGAAAACACTCAGAAAAGACTAACACTGACAACATAGTGAAGCCTGGTCTCATCAGGTAAACATTAATAGGATAATGATAACGCTAAGAGGAATAATTACCTGCCGGCAAGGGCTAACACAGCAGCAGGGGGCCTGGTGGAAACAGGTCAATAGAACAAAAAACTGAATAAATGCTTAAAGGAGGAGACACCACAGGAAGTCTTATCTTGAAACACAGGCAATGAAATGGACCTCCCCAAAGAGGGGATGCTGGAACTAATACAAAGGGACAGCAAATTAATGAGAAAACACAATTACTAAAATAATAAACACAAACAGGTTAACACAATAAGAATAATGAACAGAATATTTAATAATCCAAAGTTTAGCTGAGATTTATCTCATCATTTATACACATATGTTAAATCTGTATTTTGCTGTTCAATATAATGAGTAAAAGTATTTTAAGTTTTTATTTTAATTGTTTTCAGACTTACATTTAAAACACATTTATACTAATCTCTAACATAGTTAGTGGCATTAAAAAAATGTAAATGCTTGTTTTTTTTTTTAAAGAACTCGGTGAGTGGATGGTCATATAGGGCAGTTTTCTTGTCAGTTGGCAAATATATTCATTCATTCATTCATTATCTCCCGCTTTTATCCTCTGTTAGGGTCGCGGTGGGGTTCCCCATGCCCATCCAGGGAAGAACGTCTCGGGCGCTGGGCAGATAGGCCCAGGACAGGGCGCCAATCCATCGCTGGGCACACACTCACTCACACATACACACTCTATAGGGGACAATTTTGAGAATTCAATTGACTTGATCCATGTTTTTGGACTGTGGGAGGAAACCGGGGAACCCAGAGGAAACCCACGCAGACACGGGGAGAACATGGAAACTCCACCCAGATGAGGATTCGAACCGGGAATCCCTAGCGCTGAGAGGCGAACGTGCTAACCACTAAGCCACCGTGCCGCCTATTGGGCAAATAAAAACAACTGATATTTACTACTTGTCACGCTAGTCTACCTCGGGCAGAAGCGGAAGCGCATCGGACGCGCAAAACCGGCGTATAAACGCGCTGAAGGGAGCCAGGCACGCAGGTAACAGAAACAGGATTTATTTAAAGGTGCATGCACCAAAAAGCGTGAGGTACATAAAAGACTATGTACTCGACCAGCACCAAAGACACGAATTTACTGGACATAAATACGAAAAAAGGACACCCGATCACGTGCACAAGACAAACCAATAACAAAACGGAGTTAATTAACTAAACTAAAGAGCACAGAACGTTAATTAACTCAAATGAACGGGACGAAACACAAAACAGGTGACAGGTGCCCTAGGCACCTCTTACACTACTACTGAATGCATTTAATATTGAATTTAATATGAATTATGTATGTTTACTATAATTTATTTTCTTGGTGTAAAGTAAAGTTTACAGCATGTTTTAAATAGCATGAAATTAAGTACTTTTATTTAAGTATAAATATATGGCTGAAAGGGGTTTATCTCTTACATCCTGGAAGAACCAGTTTTAATGAACCATGAGGGGGGAAAGCTTTTTGCACCATGCTATTATTAAAATAAATTGTTCTACAAATAAAACTCTCTACATATGATCAGAACACTTTATAAAAGCATAATATAGACTCCACAGATGGATCATAATCATAGTAATGTCTAGGTTAACTGTGATGTGTAAATGTGCCTTTTTCCCAGATATTGATACATTTTTTTCTGTTATCTTGTTTTACGAAGAGTAAATGTATGGATAAAATTTCCATAATGAAAGTGGAATTTTGTGAGTGCACATTTGTACATTTTTAAAGCATAATATCTGAAAATGAGCAATAATTGAAAAATAGTACCAATTGGATATAAAATATTGCATTGCTTGCTTGCTCTTTAATATACAACTTAGAATAACATCGTAAACTTTTTTTTTCATTTAAAATTTTATATTTAATCTACTTCCAAATCCATTCTTCCAAATCACAGTGAACACAAGGTAAGGTACCAACACTGAAAAGATCTCCAGTCTATCACAAAGCAGGTACACAGACCAACATAAAACATGTTATTTACACATCAGCATGTTTTTGAAATATTGGACAGACCAAAACGCTCTTAGGCAAAACACAAAAAATAATAATAAACACCACAAAGAAAAGAATTTGAATTTTACTTGAAAATGGGACCTAGATTCAGTTTGCAGTAAAATGAGAGTTTTAACCACTGAATCACTGTGCCACCTTAACCAATATTGTGTTTTAAAATAAAATATGTACTAGCCACTGAAAGCAACAATAAGGAAAAATGTCACAATTTTGCACTTGCACACTGAAAAGAAAACAGCTATTTTAACAACCCATCCATCACTTTTGATTGGTTGGACAGCTCTGTTGACAGTTAAAATGCTATTGCTAACAGGAGTGCATTTCTAAAGAAACAAAATCAGCAAATGCAAACAGATTGTAAATGCATACATGTCAGTCAAACCCATCAAATATATCCGTCAAGCACATTTAGACAATAAATATAATATCTATTAAATAAAATATCTCCAACAAATATTATTCCCAAATGTTCAAATTTAAATAAACATTCAAATTTAAATTAATAGCAAAAAGATTGTTGAGATGTGTGTGAAACATGGTGCTGGAGCAGTTTTAAAAAGGGGGGGGGGGGGGGTATCTTCTCATGTAACTCATGGATGAAGGCAAAGTTTTTAAAATACAGTACGACTCATCAAGCACCAATACACTTTGTACTTTTCATTCATTATCTTCCGATTTATCCTCTATTAGGGTTGCGGGGGGGTTCCGCATGCCCATGCAGGGGAGAATGTTTCGGGCGCTGGGCAGATATACCCAGGACAGGGCGCCAATCTATCGCTGGGCACACACTCACTCACACACACACATTCGATATGGGGCAATTTGAGGAACTCAATTGACTTGATCCACGTTTTTGAACTGTGGGAGGAAACCGGAGAACCCGGAGGAAACCCACGCAGACACGGGGAGAACATGGAAACTCCACCCAGATGGATTTCGAACCAGGAATTCCTAGCGCTGAGAGGCCAACGTGCTAACCACTAAGCCACCGTGGAGCCCTTTAGTTGAAATTATTTGCTCTGAGGGTACCTTCTTCTTAAGTGTCCCTGGTGGTTTAGTGGTTGGGGGGGGGAGAACGTTTCGGGCACTGGGCAGATAGACCCAGGACAGGCGCCAATCCATCGCTGGGCACACACTCACTCACACAGACACACTCTATATGGGGCAATTTGGAGAATTAAATTGACTTGATCCATGTTTTTGGACTGTGGGTGGAAACCGGAGAACCCGAAGGAAATCCACGCGGACACGGGGAGAACATGGAAATTCGCGTTGAGAGGCGAACGTGCTAACCACTAAGCCACCGTGCCGCCCCACTTTGTACTTATCTAGGTAATTTAATAAATAAAAACATTATTTACAGACCCATACAAAAATGAGTTTTAAAATCTACACAGTAATACGAAAGGCATTAGCTAATTTTTTTCTGAAATTAACTTTTTTTTTAACTCAGTTTAGAGGAATTGGCTTTTTCCAATATGTTTATTGTCATGCTAAGCATTTCTCTGGGAGTAATTTCCCAGCAGACCACTGTATGAAACAAAAGTTTGCAAAAAAAAAAAGACTAAAAACTAACTCACTAAAAATACACTGAAAGAATCGACTCTGTTGACTCTTTGTTAGAGGAAATGTAAATTATGTAATGCATCAGTTTTCTTTTTATTCCATCAAATAAGTGTGCCCCTGGGTACCTGTTGAACAGCAGCATTTTAACATCCTCCCTTCCAAACTTTTTTTAATGTCAGCTCTTTTGTCTTGTTGATATAAGCTGCAGGTGATTTTCTCTGCGCTTCATCAGCCTTCTGTACTCTGACTCATCTCAATTGCAAATATTTTCTTAGTGGGGGAGTTATCATGAATCTCTTTAAATGCCATGAGCAATCATTGAAAGATGTTTTAAACAGGGACTCACCATACTAGGTTGGTTTTGAACTGCATGGCCACAAACTGTTCAAAATTTAAGTCTTTATTGGTCACACAACAGGGAAATTCACAAGAGAGCCGCATTAAGTGTTTAAAAAAATCTTAAAATTAATAAATGTGTATAAAATTTTTATCCACTAGTAAAAAGCAATAAAACCTTTATTACTCGCATAAGTAATGTGCTAGATTTGATACACTCAGGATGCGGACTGATGACAAATTTTCACTAAACAGTTTGATGCACCCCCACTGTTGTGGCAGCTAAAGTAAAGTAAGTAATCTGTCTTGTAATAAAAAAAAACAAAAAACACAGCCATACATGGGTTTGATTTCTAACAGGGTAGCCATCTCTTCCTCTCAAGCCTTTTTCTTTCTTTGTCCTTTTTTTTCTTTCTCTTCATCTTTTAATAGTGTTGCACAGACACAGACAATTAACACAGAGAAGCCACAAATTCATTATCTAATCATCTTCTTTGGCTCTGCATCTAACTCAAAACACTTTTTAGCTTGGTATCCTAATCTAGAACCATCCATCCATCCATTATCTGAAGCTTTATCCTCTATTAGGATTGTGGGGGGGGGGGGGGGGTTTCCCCATGCCCACCCATGAAAAACATCTCTGGCGCTGGGCAGATACACCCAGGACAGGGCACCAATCCATCGCTGGGCACACACTCACTCACACAAACACACATTTGGAGAACTCAATTGACTTGATCCATGTTTTTGGACTGTGGGAGGAAACCGGAGAACCCGGAGGAAACCCACGCGGACACGGGGAGAACATTGAAACTCCATCCAGATGGGGATTCAAACCGGGAATCGCTAGTGCTGATAGGCGAACGTGCTAACCACTAAGCCACCGTGGAGCCCTAATCTAGAACCAATATGCAAAATAAAGATATAAAGTAAAATATAAAGAGTAAAAAGTAAAGTAAAGCAAAATATAAAGAGATAACTGAAGTGGAACACCGTCACGACACTCCTGAGCAGAGCTGTACCATCATGGTCGCATTTGTTAGTCTGATACTGGCACGTCCCCTTAAGTGAGCGGAGCATCTATGAACGGTATGCACTTTAATAGCATGACCTAGGTGTGACTCCACTTTACTGTTGATCCCACTCATGCCAGTCTTAATTTTCTTCCTCCTTCATACTATTTACCATTTCCTTGTGTCTTTTTAAAAAAAAAATTATACATGTAACGATATGTAAATTTTATCAAACTGTGCTCAAAGGATCTAAAACCAAACTGCTTAGCTAATGAGGAAGAAAAATAGTTGGAGGGAGGGAGGAAGAGATTAGATGTGATGAATAAATTATAAGTGCACTGAGAAGCTCTTGAAAGAGAGAGAGAGAGAGAGAGAAAAAAAAAAAAAAAAAAAAAAAAAAAAAAAACGGTATATTTTTAAGTCCTCTCAATATTCATTGAAGTGATTACCGAACTCCTCCAGTGTCTGTCAGTATTTTTAAAGCCTTGCACTTATCTTTGACATAAAGTGCATTAAAACATCAGGGATATGTCAGCAATTAGATGCCAATCTGTGAGAAAAAAATAGCATAAATTATAAGCATCAGTGTGACAGCATATTTTGTACATTCTTCATCAGTCACAATACACAGAGACACGCACAAAAGCCACACTGTGAATGCTGCTCAAGGCTGCAGGGAAGAGCAACAGTTATTGGCCAGCCCTTCTATGACAATCTGGGCAGTTTTACCTCACTAACAAAAGTAGAGGATCAGATCCAATGCCTGAGTCATAAATATGATATAATTGCTTTCAGTATTTAATTTTTTTTCTATACCTCCTCACACACAGGCATTTATGAATGAAGAACTCTTTTGAAAATGTGATAATACATTTAAAATTTAACACATGCATACAGAAACACATTTATGGTACACTCCATTCCATCATATAAGTAGCAGGGTTTCTTATTTACTAGCTTTAAGTTTCATGATAGCAACCATCTGCTTCTTTTACATGTGGCTGGTAATGCATGCATATAATGTTGATGCAATGCTGATGTACCACACTGTATGCAGAATCTCATATGATTTCATTAGATACCAAATCCAGACTTAATGCATCTCTTTCACTGCTAAATTGCTCACGGTCTCAGACCCATTCCCACAGGAAATTGTAAAATGATTTTGTGGCTGGATGCCACGCAGAGTTTGCACACCATTAAAGCGTAGCATTGTGTTTTGGCTCAGATACATTCACAATTCCCTACACCTGCAGATGCATTCAATATCAATTGGTGGTCATTATACAGTACATATAATACATTTCTTCTGTTAGGATGCGCACTTTACAAACCCCTCACCTATGCCTTTTTGTTTCGGTGCAGTTAAGGATTACTCATACTGCACTCATCTTCATTCCGCACCCAATTTTTATACATGCACTTACATTTTTGTACATGTGGTGTATACATAAGAGGGAGGATGGTAGAACAGTTTATTTGCAATGGGTTAAGGTGAAGAAATGGGATAAGTTGAAATACTTAAGGTCAGCTATACAAGCAGCAAAAACTGAGGTGGTTTGAGAATGTACAAAAAACGTTGAGTTTCATATTGGCTGAAGGATGCTGAGCAAGGAACCGGCATGCAGGAACAGAAGGGAAAAACTAAAAAGAGGATTTCTAGTGATAAAAGACAAGCAGCTGTTTGGGTAGACAGAGAAGAATACTTATTATAGCGCGAGATGAAAAATAATAATTTGCTACAACGACCCCTATTGGGAACAGCAGAAAAAAGACATTAGTTAGACTTTAGCATCCAGGAACAGCTGGGTTTTAAAACAGAGTGAGCAAAGTCAGAAGATCTCAATTTTGGTCTGAGAAACAAAGGATTAAGTTTTAAATGTTAAAAATGTAAATAAAGCCAGACTAAAAAGAATTGGCAAATTTGTACAATGCAAACAATTCTTCATATTACATGATATAAGTCTAAGTGCAGATGAGAAAACTAATCGATTTGGATCAGTTATTCCTAACCTAAAAAAGGCAAAACTATCAGGTAAAATACTGTTCTCGATTTGTAATAAAAATGGGTTAGTCAAGATACATATCATCTGCTTACACAAGAAACTCGTGTGCAAATGTGTGACTATGCAAAAGAAAAATCTTTAGTCCCAGATGCATGTACCTTGCCAGCACAGAAAAAAAACAAGAGAGAGAGATCTGACAAATGGCTGGACAGACTAAAATAAGTCATTAAACTTGATGACAGTCAGATGAGGAACCATGGGTTTCTACCAGTGGAAACTAGCAAATTGGTCAATTAAAAAAAGAAAAAGACAGGTATATGTAGGCAACATTTCTTAAATGAAGGTATGAACTTGTAAAGTGTAAACTTTTCTATTTTGCCAATATTTCACTTTAAAAAAAATAAGACATGACTACTCTTCCTGTGAACATTTGCTGACATTGTACAGATTGGATTGGTTAACCTTATCAAAATATTCTAAAACAAAATACTGCTTATATAAGATTATTATTAATGACAGATGAAAAAATGTATAGCTTTTTTAATTTAATTTTGAATAACATCTAAAGCATATGCTATTCAAGTGGCCATTCAGTAAGACAAACCTTGAAATTTTTAATTACCGTTTTATTATAAAATTCATGCACCGCCTTTAGATCTCACTACCACACCATTAAGAGAGAAAAGAAAATACTGAAGAATATTTAGAAAGTTCAAATTTAATAAGATACTGCACACTTGTGATAGACCGAAGAAACCATACATACTAAGGGAAACAATACATATTTGGCATCTTAGATAAATGCTTACAGAAGCTAAGGCAGAGACACAAAGAAGCTAACATAATATTTTTATTTAACATAAAATCTACAAAAGCACTGGAGCAATGCAACAAATGGGGAAAATGGACATGAGGATTCAATAAACTGATAAAAAAAATATATAGACGTGACAAGGGAAAAAAAAGGTGATTCATATAAACTTTAAACTTAATTAACCCAGTGAGGGAAACAAAAGTTAGGTGGTGAGGGAGTAACGGAAACAGTCTCAAAAAGGAAAATACAATAAAGTGTCCTCCTGAAAGTAACTCCCCTCAAATATACTGTAAAGTGAAAAAAAATAGAGGCAAAGGGGGAAGCATAGGCAGGCAGAGCAGTTCCTATTGAACTGTAATATGCTATTCTGGCCACCAACCACAGTTCAGGAGGCAAGGGTCCAATAAAAGTTGATCCTGGAGCAACCAGGGTTACTGATTTCATTAAAATCCTTTACATAATAAACATTTTCTGTAATTATAAGTTCATTTTTCTAGCTGTCTTTTCTAACTGGGATTAAATTTGTAAATTGTGCTTTTATGAAAAGTGTTCCACAAATAAATACATGTAAATTAAAATAAAGACAAGCTTAGATTTCAAAACTAAGATGTCTTGTGGCACAAGTACTTTAATTAGTAAAACCCTTATGTATTTTTCATTCCTCCTCTGAATGGTAATGAGAATTAATTGTGAGACATGGGACTTAATCAAATCTCAGAGTAGTATATTTAATTACTGTGCTAATGGTTGTTAAAGACTATGCTGATATGCTTACTCAGAAGGCCAGAATCTATTAGACTATAAGGAGATATACTGGGGATCCAAAGACCCATTCTCAGTATAGCACAGCATGAGGATGTGGTGAATTTGATTTATGAATAGAAGATTTAGTTTGGAGTGTGCTTCATGTTTCTTATGCCTTTACACTGAAAGCATTTTGTTAGAGAGGTCACATTGAAAAATGTTTCTGTTTACTGTGTTGTGTCTCTCCCTTGCTCGTGTTTTAAGAGATAGATGTGACTCTACTGGCTTCATGTTAGTTACATTTGGTCTACTGTAATATGGCCTTTAAAAAAAAGTTATAAGTTTCCTGTATTGATAATATAAACAATAAATAAAGAAAATTCTGATGCATTTAGTGAATGATGACTTCAGGTATATGCCTATTTAAATTACTCTGTTATTCTTTATAATTTTTTTTAAACATTGAGGCAAAACTCAAATATATTTGGCAGATCAGACATTTGAAAAAAAAAATTACTTTGAAAAAAAACATATACAGACACATGCTAATACAAACTCAATAAAGAGTTATAACCAGGGACAATATTTCCACATGTGGCTCAGTAGTTTCTTAAAAATGCCAAGTGACTCTGCCTTACGGATAGAGTTAGGAAGATTGTTCCACCATTTTGCAGTGATGAACACCACAGAGTGAGAATTAGCTCCTCGGTGAGGTGGAATCACCAAGCCACAATCACAGTGAAGTGAACGAGCCAGAGTATATTTTGAAAAGATAGAGTGGAGTTAAGAGGGGCAGATCCAGAAATGGTCCTGTAGGCCAGAGTCATTGACTTGTACTGAATTCGAGCAGCTATAGGGAGCCAATGGAGAGAAATGAGTAGTGACACGAGTTTTCTCGGGCTGGTTGAATACAAGTCGGGCTGCAGAGTTTTAAATTAGGTGTAGAGGCCGGAATGTGAAATTGTGGAAGCTGGGAGACTGGCAAGCAACGCAAAGTTCATAATTATGAGGGAAAATAAAATAAAATAAATCAGAAAGCCAGCAGATATTAAGCCCTGATGCATTATTGTTTAAGACAAAATGTCATGCTATGGGGATGGAGAAAGCAACATGGGCTCAGTAATACTCAGTCTCTGCATTAAGAAATGCATTAAAAACTTTTGTTTTTCATAGAACCAGCCATATTAAACTGTCACACAGAAATGTGTATGATTTAAAAAAGAAAATTAACCCTAACCATAGTGTTTTAGTTGTTATTGGAAAACAATGAATGATGTTTAACAAAGGTTTAAATGAAATTTAAAAAATGACTTATTTTAGTTTTAAATACAATAATGCCTAAGATACCCATGTAGTAATAAAAGTGAACAGAAGATAAATGTAGCAGCTGATGGGAATGATAAAACTAGCTCTTGCAGACCTTTTAAAAACAGATTGTAGGCACACAAAAAAAATGTGTGAATCGATGAGCAAACTGAAGAGATTAAAGTGAAGGTAAAGACCAGTGTCCTCTTATCCTCATTCTGACTGAACAAATGTAGGTCACCAATGCACTTATGTTCTCATTAACTGCCAAGGCATTACTGAGATCATTTCAAACCCAAAAGCCTTTGTTATTCATTTTAGGGCTGCTCATATAGACACCGATCATTCCATAGCAATTGTGCAGCAAGACCAAATTATTATGAAGTCTTTAGATAACAGTAATATGTGTACACAGGTCAATTTCTTAGTACAATGGCAGCTAAAGAAAATAGCAGAAGCTTGTCTGCTAAAATAAATGATTATTAAAAAGATCCAACAAACATTCATTAACATCTAATTAATGAATGAAGGTCATTATTAAAACACACACACACTGCATGCAGAAAATTCATAAAGACAGACACCTTTAAATTACTCAGTAATATTACTACAACTTTGATTACTTACAAACCCACTGATTCTGTATGAGCAAGTTTATAAAAGACGATTTTGAAAATTTCTAGGGCAGGATTTGGACAGTACAGCACTGCAAGGACATGGCACATTGCTTTCAGAGAATGCAATAAACAAAAGCCTTAGAAGTCTAGATATGTCCTATAGAGGAATTGCAAAAAAGCCAAGATTTTAGTGAGTACAGTTTCCAAGCAAAAAGCACTTGGAAATTGGAAGAAATTCTTGACAAGGCAGAATTCTGCTAAAGGAAAAAGCAAAGAATACAACAAAACCACATGTTTTAAGAATTAACAGTTTGCATAACTGGCAACTCACGGCACTTTTTTTTTAGTTCAAAACAGGTTGAAGTAAACAAGTGTCCATCTCAACTGCACAAAGAAGACTTCAAGCTATAGGTTTGAGAGGTCGAGTAGCAGTAAAAAAAAAAAGCTACTACTGAGATTATTATACTACTGATAATTTAATAACATTTATTATATTACACAGGGTTTGCCATTGAGTAGTAAAATGTGGTTCCTTGGTATGTGATGCCAACTGTAAAACAAAAAAAAAAGTTTTGCTGGATCTGAAGTTGGCAACTTGAACAGGATGACAAAGCACACTGAGTTTTAGCACAATACTCCAGGCAATCATTTCTATTTCTATTCTACACCTAGTTTATTAGGAGTTGATATATGTCACGCTGCCCACCTGGGACTTAGATGCGGCTGCGCAAATATAGCGCAGAGCCGCGGCGTTCTAACGCGCAGAAGGGAGCCAGGCACGCAGGTAGAACATAAACCAGAGGATTTATTCACGGTGCAAAAACACCACACAAACAGGCACACAAAGGACAAGGTGACATGAAATACACACAAAGACGCGCACGAAGGACCTAAAACCCCGGAACTAAATACCCTAACCTAACACACCACGTGAACCCAACCACCCAACGAACCCGCGAAGCTAATTAACTCAAATTACTAACACGAGACAGCTAATTAACAACACAGGAACATAGACACAGAAACCAAAAACACCCACACACAACGGCCGAGGGACGGGCCTTACGGTCGCGTAACGCGGGGACGCGACCAAGACACCCCAAAAAACAGTCCTGGGGGGGTGGGAGGGGTCGTCCGCCCCTCCTAAGTCGGGCTCGATAAGCGCCCTCCGGTGGACGCCCTCTGCGGGGGAGGCGTGTGACACGTCCCTGGGTCCTGTGTCGGGGTGGACGCCCTCTGCAGGCGCGGTGTGAAAGACGCCTTCCACGGACGCGGAGCTGCGGACGGCCTCCGGCTGCGAGGTCAGGTGGCCGCCCGTGGCGGATCAGGACTGGGCCACGCCCTCTTGCTGCAGGGTCAGGTGGACGCCCACGGGCGGCGTGGTCCGGAGGACACCCCCTGGCGGCGTGGCGAGGCGGACGCCCCCTGGCGGCGGGGCGTGCGGCGTGGCGAGGCGGATGCCCCCTGGAGGCGGGGCATGCGGCGTGCGGCCCCTGCTGCTCGGGCTGGGCGGCGGCGTGCGGCCCCTGCTGCTCGGGCTGGGCGGCGGCGTGCGGCCCCTGCTGCTCGGGCTGGGCGGCGGCGTGCGGCCCCTGCTGCTCGGGCTGGGCGGCGGCGTGCGGCCCCTGCTGCTCGGGCTGGGCGGCGGCGTGCGGCCCCTGCTGCTCGGGCTGGGCGGCGGCGTGCGGCCCCTGCTGCTCGGGCTGGGCGGCGGCGTGCGGCCCCTGCTGCTCGGGCTGGGCGGCGGCGTGCGGCCCCTGCTGCTCGGGCTGGGCGGCGGCGTGCGGCCCCTGCTGCTCGGGCTGGGCGGCGGCGTGCGGCCCCTGCTGCTCGGGCTGGGCGGCGGCGTGCGGCCCCTGCTGCTCGGGCTGGGCTGGGCGGCGTGCGGCCCCTGCTGCTCGGGCTGGGTGGCGTGCGGCCCCTGCTGCTCGGGCTGGGTGGCGTGCGGCCCCTGCTGCTCGGGATGGGCGGCGTGACGCCCCCTGGGCCTCGGGATGGGCGGCGTGACGCCCCCTGGGCCGCGGGATGGGCGGCGTGACGCCCCTGGGTCGCGGGATGGGCGGCGTGACGCCCCTGGGCCGCGGGATGGGCGGCGTGACGCCCCTGGGCCGCGGGATGGGCGCGCGCGCTGGCTGGACCTCGGCGGGCACGCAGGCAGGACGTACCTCGGCGGGCACGCTCGCTGGGCGGACCTCGGCGGGCACGCGCGCTGGCATGACCTCGGCCGGCACCTCCGGCTCTCCATCCTGAACACAAAACAAGTAGACCCCCACCGCAACGCCCAAACACAAAGAGACAAACATGTCGGACATGGGGATGACAGACTGGTCAGACGAAACATAGGAGGACGGGGGACACAACACATAGGAGGAAGGGGGACACAAAACATTAGCGCACTCAGGCGGCGGCTCCGGTACCGCCCCCTCGCAGCGCGACCCAGACGCGGCACGGACCGGCGCGGTCGCGTCACGTGACTGCCCCGCAGTCCACGCTTCGCGCTCCGCGGCTGCGCTGTGCGCCCGCCGCGGCTTCACCCCACGCCGTCGCCGCGCTCTGCGTCTGTGTCTCGCCACCGGGGGTTTAACAAACCGGACTGGACCCTCCGTCCAGAACTCCTCAGTGTTGCGGAGGGTGTGTACGGGCAGAATGTGCCCATACAGGTAAGGTTCGCCCGCCTCGTCATCGGAAATCTGGACAATGTCCAGATTCTCCTCTGCGCAGAGCGCCTCGAACCCGTACCTCCACAACCATTCCTCATCGGAGTCGCTCCACTCCGCCATGACGCTGTTTGAGCCGTTCCCCCGGCTCCGGGAGGGCGGGCTCCGCATTACAACGCACTCGCGGAACGGCGGAGCGCGCTGCGAGTACGAGGCTATACGGCCCCCCCAAAGAAAAATTTAAAAATAGCCTACCTGGGCTCTGGACTCCCAAAACGATTGGCGCGTCTTTTCTGTCACGCTGCCCACCTGGGACTTAGATGCTGCTGCGCAAATATAGCGCAGAGCCGCGGCGCTCTAACGCGCAGAAGGGAGCCAGGCACGCAGGTAGAACATAAACCAGAGTGCAAACGGTGCAAAAACACCACACAAACAGGCACACAAAGGACAAGGTGACATGAAATACACACAAAGACGCGCACGAAGGACCTAAAACCCCGGAACTAAATACCCTAACCTAACACACCACGTGAACCCAACCACCCAACGAACCCGCGAAGCTAATTAACTCAAATTACTAACACGAGACAGCTAATTAACAACACAGGAACATAGACACAGAAACCAAAAACACCCACACACAACGGCCGAGGGACGGGTGCCCTAGGCACCCGTTACAATATAACAGCAAGACAATGACCCAAAACATAGTTTTAACATAACCTTAAAAGTACAAAAACAAGGCTGAGCTTGTTTAGGATGATCTAAATAAAAGTGTGAAAGCAAAGCAACCTATTAACTCAGCACATTTGTGGGAACTTGTGCAACAATGTTGGAAAGAATTATTTTAATGTCAATTCTACTTTAGCTATTTAAATATGCAAATTATAATGTCTCAACGGTCATCTGTACGTCACATTAACTTCATTCCAGACATCTGTATTAACTAGTCTAATAAGACATTTAGCTCATGTTCAAAATGATGCTTTTGAGATCTTAATGATTATACCAATAAAATACTAACTAGTATACTCTCAAATTCACATTATTCCATGTCACTAATCAGTGGACACAATAAAACACAAACTGTTGTATCTGACCCACTCATATTGTTGTAAGACACGAACACACCACATTGGTGTCAATACTAAAAATCACCTACCATCCGAATAATAGCCTGTGGTGCACCTGACAATTAGAAAACAGAGTAAAGTTGAGTAACCAAGTATGCAACTGATCAACAGTTTGTATTTGAAGAAAGTATATAGTCTAGAGACAGAATGTTTACCTAATAAAGTGGCTTATGGGTGTATATTATTCTTAGGGTAAAATAAAATTTTCTAATATATTCCAGAAGCAAAGTTGTAGTTTATTTTTAAAAGAATAAGATTTCAGTGATGAATAAAAATATTTTACTTTACATTTGTAACTTTTTTTTTTTAATGGTCTGGTCTTAACTTAATATTTTGTTTTCATTACAATAAAACCTAACAACAAAAAGACTCTGCAACGACAGATTAAAAAGCAAAGAAGAGTCACATGATCTTAACTCTTTAAAAATCATTTATAGGTCAGTTAAAACAAAGCATCAAGAAACCTTACCAAAAACTCTTTGGAAAGTATAAAATAGACTGCAGCACAAAGTCTGACCCATTTTATTTACTTGGAGCATGTCTGAAATCCCAATTTGCACATAAAGGTTACAATCCAAATATAAATCTGGTATCCAGGAAACTGAAAACTATACATGCAAAATAATGCTCAAATTGGCCTAGAAAATTGGCAGTGTATTAATGTGATTATATTAGAAAAACATGATCTTGACAGTATTGAAGAGATAAATAGTTTGTCATGGCATTCAGGAGGGTTAATCAGACGCTACAGAGAGGATGTGCAGGAATAATATTTGTGAAAGACGCTCATGTTTGCTACCCACCAGAAAAATGCTCCAACTCGCAATATTTAGGTCTTTCACAAACTTTCATCAGCAGAGTGTTTTATCTTGCAGGCTCACACAGACATTGCATCTTGATGTTTTAACAAAATGTTATTGATGACTGTTCAATAGATGAGAAATAGTAGTGAGGTGTTTTATGTAAAAGTATTTTGTAACTTGCCATTAAAACAAACAACAGCATCTGGGTATGATAGCTATGAGAGGTTATGCCAATAAGCAAATGAAATTCTATCAATGCATAAAGGATGCGTTTGCAATCAATACAAAAATGTCATGCTGAACCAAATATTAATGGAGTGTAATTCTGGAGAATAAATGTCATTCCATTTTTCTGTCTTCTAAATTAGTTCTGAAAAAACCTAGAACATGTATTGGATTGCCAAATAGGCATTGACCAGAGTATTGCATTGAGCTTCAAAATGCTATGGTGGTCCTTTGTGTTCAGTATGCAAGTCATTCTGTGCAAGTTGCTAACTTTGGATCCAGAACAGCCCATGCTTTGTTCTTCACATATTAGTAATAAAAAGTATTTGTTTAAGTAATCCACCAACAGCTTAAGTATATGAGGGTTATTTAAAAAAAAAGTAAATTAAAAACTGAACAAAAATATAAACTCAACACTATACAGTATAATACACATTTCTATATATGTACAAAAAGATTTTCACTGTGTAGTATTGTCCACACCTGTGAGGTGTATGGATTATCTCCACAAAGAAGTGCTCACTAACAGATTTAGACAAATGTGTTAACAATATTTAAGAGAAAAAGGCCTTCGAAAAAAATCTTTGAGATTAGCTCGTTGAAAATACAAGCAAAAAAAAAAGAGTTGCATTTATATTTTTGTTTAGTACATATAATATTGTAGCTTACAACCATATTTTTTTTACTAGTCTATATTTTTCAAGTATGCATATAGCAGTGCATTTGCCTTCACCTTTGCTTAGTGGGACATAAAAACAAGTTCTTGATTTATTAAGAAATAAATTATTGATACATCTGCCAGAGTTGTTGAGAGGTAAAATGAGTTTCTACTCTCTGAAGGCGTTAGGTATTGACTAAAGTGCCCGTTACTGCAGATTATATTCGTAAACTACCTTTGTTCAATGTTAATGATATTTGCAGTGAGCTGTTGATATGCGCTAAATCAACATATGTCTGCAAAGCCTTTTTGCTCTCCTGTGTATGTGTTTGTTTGTGTGTTCGAGTTGTGAGAAAGACCAACTGAATTTCATCAAATAATTTGTGGATTTGTAAAACTAACCCTGCTATTTTTTTAATGTAACTTTATCTTTATATGTATTGAGCACGGACCTTAACCCTCATTGCTCCTAAGATGCTGTGACCAACCATATGTTCTGACCCCAACCATCAAGTTGGGATGCAAGCACCTGCTAAATGACCAAATGTAATGCAATTCAATGTAATGTAATGTATTAAGAGAAAAAGAGAATTTCCCCATGTTAAACAACATGTTTACAAATAGATGTGTACACAACTGTAACCCAATACCCAATATAATTTATTTGCTTAAATTATATATATATACACATCGGTTTACCAAAAAAAAAAAAAAAAAAATTGATTTGCTCTTGAGCTGTTTTAAACGTTGAGATATACAACAAACTAGAAGTGATTTTTACAAAATATTTATTTTGTAAATTGAACAACTACATAGGAACAAATTTATGGACAGGAGATAAAAAATTGCTGTATTTACATTTACTTTTGGTCATTTAGCAGATGCTTTTATCCAAAGCGACTTACAAGGTGAGCACAGGGTTAATCACAGCATCCCTGGAGCAATGAGGGTTAAGGGTCAAGGACCCACAATGGTAACTTCAGTGGACCGGAGATTTGAACCCAAAATCTTCAGATTGATAGCCCAATGCCATAACCACTGAGCTACCGCGCCCCCACTGTATTTGATATATTATCTGTAATGATGTCTAAGTGGTGAAAGCAAATGGATGGCTTTCAGACGCCTTGTGAAGTTTCATGTGGGCATTTCAGTGTCTTTTTTTCTCACAGTCTTTACACGTTGCCTACCTTTCTTCGACCTTAACCCTCATTGCTCCTAGGAATCTGTTGCCAACCCTATGTTCTGACCCCAACCATCATGTTGGGTACATCGCTTTTGATAAAAGCACCTGCTAAATGAACAAATGTAAATGTAATGTAATATGAGAGAGAGAAAGAGAGAGAGAGAGAGAGAGAGAGAGAGAGTGCGCATTTCCCCATGAAAAACAACATTATTACAAATAGATATGTGCAAAACACAGCTGCATTTTTAACCCAGTGCCTCTTTATCTTTGTTTACATTTTATGCAGCTTTACAACAACAACAAAAAAACCCATGACAATTCATTTGCTCTTGAGCTGTTTTAAACATTTAGACATACAGCAAACTAGAAGAGATTTAATATTTATTTTGTAAATGAAACAACAGCTACTTAGGAATAAGTTTAACAGGAGATAGAAATCACTGTATTTGATATATTAGCTGTAATAATGTCTAAGTGGTTAAAGCAAACTAAACAAACCTGTCCGGATGGCTTTTGTTGGAATTTATTGAACGTGACTTATGACTGTTTATTGGAACATAACACTTTTCAGACGCCTTGTGAAGTTTCATGTGGGCGTTTCAGTGTCTTTAATTTGATTTTCACAGTCTTTATACGTTTTTAGGTATTTTAACCTCCTTTTGCTGAAATCGAACATGTTTTGTACCACAGCTGAAGTTAACAAGCCATGTCAGCCTCGTTCCTTCACCTGTGACGCTTCTGTCCATTTTCCCACTCACGATAACCGGATGTTATACGAGAAACCGGGCTGCGTCCCAAATCTGCAAAATAAACACACACACACACACACACACACACACACAAAGTGTGTTTTTTTTTTTTTTAGAAATTCCACCCAAAGTTCACAATTTTTTAGAGATAAAGTTAGAGATAAAGATTTGCCTTTATTGGTCCAACAATGGGGAAATTCAAGTTTTCAGCAGCAAAGTAACAATAATTTGGAAAGATACAGCTCCATCCATCCATTATCTTCCGCTTTATCCTCTGTTCGGGTCGCAGTGGGGTTCCCCATGTCCATCCAGGGGAGAACGTCTCGGGCGCTGGGCAGATACACCAGGACAGGGCACCAATCCATCGCTGGGCACACACTCACTCACACTCTATATGGGGCAATTTCGAGAACTCAGTTGACTTGATCCATGTTTTGGACTGTGGGAGGAAACCGGAGAACCCGCAGGAAACCCACGCGGACACAGGGAGAACATGGAAACTCAGATGGGGATTCAAGACGGGAATCCCTAGCGCTGAGAGGTGAACGTGCTAACCAGTAAGCCACCAAGATACAGCTCATATATTCTATTTTCTATTGTTATGTTCCAATAAAACAGTCAGAACGGTATTCCCCATTCCCATCCAGAGATGAATGCTTCAGGCGCTGGACATATACACCCAATTTATCGATTTGGATTTGGAGAATTGGAGAAATACCAATTTGGAGAATTCACTTGTACTTGATCCATGTTTCTGGACTGTGGGAGGAAATCGGAGAACCCGCGGGAAACCCAAGCGGACAAGGGGAGAACATGGAAACTCCACAAAGATTGGGAATTGAACTGGGAATCCCTAGTGCTGAGAGGCGAACGTGCTAACCACTAAGCCACCGTGCCGCTCCCCCTCCCCTTCCAGACACACATGTATGTTTTTTAGAACTTTTGTACAAAGTGACTAGATAATGCGCTGACCTTTATTTTTCATATTAACATGTAAAGATAAGATATGCCTTTATTGGTCCCACAATGGAGAAATTAAAATTTTCAGCAGGAAAGTAACAATAATTTGGAAAGACACAGCTCATATATTCTATTGTTATGTTCCAATAAAACGGTCAGAAGTCAGCGGTTTTGTTCCAAAAATATTTAATGCGAGTTACTGAATAAACAACCAAGTGTACAGGAAAAATCATCAATGACGGGCAACCACGATTGATAAGAGAGCTCTCAGAGTTCTCAGTGGCCATGTCTCTGTATATATGCTTAGGTGGGCTGGTCTTCTTTTTGGTGTGTTTGCATAAAACTGAATCTACCAGATAACAGTCCTTTATCTTGTCAAAACATCCAACAGTTATGTCTTAAACCATTGTTCCTATTTTACATGTTCAGTTGAACCATTACAACACATAGATTACATACTTTCAGACAGTTAGGATAAATTAATGCAATTAATGTCTTTTATGTTCAATATATTCAAACATTATCCATCTATTATCTTCTGCTTTATCCTCTGCTGGGGGTTCCCCATGCCCATCCAGAGGAGAACGCTTCAGGCGCTGGGCAGATACACCAAATTTACCTGTTTAATTAAGATTTAACCTGTTTACAGCAATCAGGGGAAAATATCAAATTTAAATACTTAAAATTCCTCCACTGTAATATCTGTCTAGATAAATTCAATTTTTCATTTCAATGTTTTTTGTGCATGGTTAGTGGAGCGTTAACCTTATCTTTAAGAGAAGTAAATAAAAAACCTGGAGAGAGCTAAGCAGACTTATCTTTATTTCCTTAGCCTTTTCCATTACTCTCTGATTCCTTCCTGTCTGATTTCTAAATATCTGTATACAGTATGCTAGTCAAATTGACTGCAAGGCTAATTTTTGTAAGTCCCTTCCTGCTTAGGAAGCAATCATAAAATGTATCTTCAGCCCATGATCAAATGTGGACCTAAAAATGACAAATCCTTCTGCGGCCCATCATGTGTTTTTACTTTCTATGGTTGATGGCAGACTAAGACCACGCAGCTGACTAATTTCAAAATATTTCCTTATGTTTCAAAATTTTGTGAGTGCTAAAAAAAGAAGCAAGACAGTGGCAAGAAAAAAAATTCCCTGTTATAATTATAACTTGGTTTATCCTTCATCCTTGAGGGGTCTCATCCTTGCTTAGCGGCCGGGTAGCATCAACAGTGTAGGACACCCATATAAAGATGGTCCAATGATCAGGTGTCCATTTTCAAAAACAACTTACAGAGCACAACATAGCCGTTTCTTATTTTTACCTTTTATTTTGAAGGCCCACTGTGAGATTAAATTCAGCAACATAAGCTTAAGGTTCTGTTGACTCCCCGGATTTTTATGAACTCTGACCCAGTTGCCCGGCATTCCTGTTAAGCTCATGTGACAATAATTCAATGTGACCACACGAAAAGTATTGAGTTTGTGATTTGAGCCCCCCCCCACACACACACCATCAGTTTTATTTTTTTCATTTACCAAAAGGCCAAAATTCTCTCTCAACATAGGACATTTGATTGCATTATCAACCTTCTTCCAAAGAAGGTCACCCCAAGAGGAATGTTTTTTACACACTTACCCTCCTTGGATGCATAAATTGAGTTTCTTGATGTAAGGTACATTTATGCTTCTAACTCTCTTGTTGGGGTAGTGTTTTGTTTAGTGTTTTGTCAACAGGAAAGGCAGAACAACAATGACAATATATACATTATGCAGTACTAAGTATTCCCATTTTTAATACTTTAAAACCAACTGATTCACTTCTAATCCTCTTCAGTACAAGCGTTAAGCCACTATATTTATGTTTGATAGCAACCTTTCAAAGTGAAAACAATTTTCACAACATTACTGTAATTAATTCTTAGGATATTAAATTACTACCTTTATAGTGACATCCTTTTTTTCCCTTTGTTTTCTGTTCTGCACGTCACCCACCTCCCAACAGAATACAAAGAATGAAAGAGTTCGACTAGAAATGAAAAAAAAATACAGAGAGCACTGAACTGGTAAGTTGTCTGAGGGCTTTAGCAATAGAACAACTCAGCAAATACATTTGGATCATGATCAGTTCATTCAAACTCCACTTTAGTGCACTTTTTAGAATTTGTGCAGAATTTTGCCTATACACGTTTTAAGAGCACTTGCATTGCAATAGATTATAAAATTTGAGTAAATTTGGTATTTTATACATTCATGACTGCTTTCCACTTTATCATTATTATTTTAAATATTTTAAAATTAATTGTAAATGTAAATAATGTAAATAAATCTCTAAAATGTTTCTTTGAGACCCTTTTAGATAAAATTTTGATTTGCAATGAACAGTTGGCATTTACTGTCTTTCTTTCAAGTTGAATGCATGAATTGATTCAGAATAGGACAAAATGTCACAATGTTTTTATACATTGGAAAACGTCTCGGGTGGCCAAACCGTGTGGCCTTATTGCCTTTTGTTGCAGTTGCAGTCTTTCTTCATTTTGAGGCTGAAGGCCAGTCTATTGTCAAACTATCCATAATTTATCATGACTTTTCACGCAGTGCCTTCATAGTGTTTAGAAATAGTGTGTTTATTTGATGCTCAAACAAATTTAGTCAACAGAACTTTTACTATATGATTAATGTTCTATGAAAGGCTCACAATTCTTTTTATCGAGCTAGAATTGGGCTTTTCATGGTCAGTTCTCCCAAACTCACCAAACCATGTCTTTAGGGACCTTTCTTTGTGCACTTCTTCAAACTTTATCCACAATCTTAAAGGCATAGAATTCTCCAAAATACATGGCTGTGTGACTAAATTATATAATTTCATGTCCTTTTTAAAATCTTTTTTAAGATTAATAAGATTCTTGTCTTATAAATAAAGCGAATTAAAACGTGTAAATGCATAAGAGGACTTTCTGTTTAGTTGCTTAATGATTATATCTTTTCTATTTATTTATATTAGAAAGACTTGAGATGATAACTTTAATTAATTGTCGATGAAAAGAACATCAACTTAACATAATTATTCCATGCCTAATAGAATAGAGTGCTAATCAGATAATTAGTGGATAGCAAAATGATGTGTTTAAGCTTGATAGAGAGCACAAAGCTACTAAACCTTCAGCAAAGCTCTTTTTCCGAAACAACACAGTGCAGAAGCCTGTGGGCTTATGGATCAGTACGCTTAATGTGGGATAATTTGCTACATCATTACAAAACATTTTAATGGCCAGAAACCCTGAAATGGGCAAAACACTAGAATGAACAGATCTAAGAAATTAAGAACTTTCTTACTTTGCCTGAAGGGACGAAAGACAGAGTCGTGTATCATTTCACACTTGATTGAGTTTACAGGAGCTACTCTCTCTTTCTCTCCATCTTTCTGTGTTTTTGTGTGTGTGAAGTCCAAAAGCTTTTTACATGTTCACAATGTGAGGCCATCCCTTCCTTTGATTAATGGAAAGCTATAAAACATCTCTGCAATACAAGAAATCTAAATTGCTTTAATTTTTCATTTTATTCATTATTGCATCATCAAAATGGGGATGCGCAGCATGTACAGTACAATAATCCACACCTTTGTCCTGATGTGTAAGATTTCATTTAAATATGTCAGTCTCAAACATTAAAACCCAATGTGATGCACAGAAAAAACAAAAAATGTTTACAGATATAATCAGTTTTGTTCTGGTTTCCCATACAATCTTTTGCATATGTTATGTCATTAGCTCTCAGTTACAACAAGTCCTAACCTGAACAATATTGTTACAGGGCACGGCATGCTGGTTAAAATATGTGGGCATGCCACAAATTAAAGTTTTAAAGTTTTTTTTTAACATCACAACTAAATATAATAAAAGCAATAACAAGTATTTAAGGGCACGTGCACATCGTACATACCTACGATGATACCTCAGATGTACACAAATGTAAACATACAGCAGGGACACACTGCTCTTACTACTGCACAAGGACAATAACGTTTACCTCAGAGAGCATGTGCACTCTACAAAAAATAAATAAAAGAAGCAAAATACAAAAGGGTGCTTACCGATCTGGTCCTAAGCCACTGCTTCGACCATGCCAACACTGGAGAAAGCCCTGGTCTTCCCCAGATGCTCCTCAGGGTGGGACCAAAGGAAGGTGGAATTGTGTCACTTACAGAATGGGGAGTGAGCACAGTTTTGCTGGCGACTTGCTGCTCGTGTTCTTCTCTTTATTAGCAGGTCCATCGAGACTTACGGTGAGGGGCACATTCCGATAAAAGTGTGGGCGCCTTAATATCAAGATAGCTTAAAACTGAATAGAGCGCGGTATTGACAAAATACACTCCTCTGAGGTGAATGTCCCATCGCTATTGATTATTGGCTTCAGATTCACCTGAAGGTGCAGAGAATAACAGGTACATCTGAGTTGAGTTGCGTTAGTGTCGTGCATTACACTGAAAGGTTAAAAGTCTCTAGCCATTTTACAGTTACATGACTTTCTTCCTTTTTATATGTTGCTTTGTTTTTTTATGACATTATCAAACATCAATTTAAAAATTGGTACTTTATAACCAAATGCTGAAGAGTCTAGATTGACAGATGAATAGAAGGGGAAGCTTGACACAAAGCAAAGCCATATATTGATAATTCTATAGAAAGAAATAATTAGAAACTGTATTCCTCGTCTTTACAGTATGGAAGTCCAAATAGAAAAAGTTCTCAAAAGCAAAAACAATATGCTTTTCTGTTCAGCATTGACAATCCACTATCCAGCGGTTCAAATATTAAGTCTGACATTTTCTGGCAAATTCCAAATAATCATAAGAATAGAATATTTTATAGAATTAGTTCTAAACCGGGGGGCACGCTGGCTTAGTGGTTAGCACGTTCGCCTCTCAGCACTAGGGATTCCCGGTTCAAATCCCCATCTGGGTGGAATTTCCATGTTCTCCCCGTGTACGCGTGGGTTTCCTCCGGGTTCCTCCCACAGTCCAAAAACATGGATCAAGTCAATTGAGTTTTCCAAATTGCCCCATATAGAGTGGGTTTGTGTGAGTGAGTGTGTGCTCAGCGATAGATTGGCGCCCTGTCCTGGGTGTAGCTGCCCAGCGCCCGAGACGTTCTCCCCTGGATGGGCATGGGGAACCCCCCGCGACTCTAATATAGTATAAAAGTGGAAGATAATGGATGGGTGGATAGTTCTAAATCCTAAGATTAATTGTGTATTACTTAATTACCATTGTGAATTTTGGCTTTAAGTATTTGGACAAGACAGTTCATGTGCATTAAAATGTTCTAACATATATGTAGACATCAAAGCTCCACAGGCTGCTTTCAGAACTCAAGGATGAATAATTTTAAGCTAAAAGCCCCTGGTTTACAGCTGTAATATTTTCTGACTTAATTCTCAAGATGGATTTATCATGATTTGCACTGTACACACATATTTAACAAGATCTGTTGCATGTGTACCTGATGATGAAATTTTAATGTGTAATTCAGTTATGCAATATAGCATTTTATATAATATAGCTATTATGAAATTTACATAAAATTATTACTCAATATAAAATAATTAAAACTGAAAGTTTAATACCTACTGTCAAACACTTTTTTGTGAAAACAACATTGAAGTATTAAATCATCCTACCTGTAAGACAATTCATGTCCCTTTATAACATTTCATGAATTAAACACATCATAGTTGAGATCTTTGGATTTAAGGTCCAGTAAACCACTTCTGCTTCATAACAAAATATAATTCATAGTTAAAGCTTTACTTATGAAATAAATTTTTTTATAACAATATAATTGCATTGTAGAAAGTACTATAATTTTAATAGTAATAATTCAAACTCAAAAAATGGGTTGGGACACATAAAAAAATAATAAATACTAGAATCTGTATATAATGTGCTTCATTTTTTATTCAACAAAAATATTTTTTTAAATTTGATTAGTGCTTTTTAATAATGAACTTAATTTAAAGAAAAAGGGCGGCACGGTGGCTTAGTGGTTAGCACGTTCGCCTCTCAGCGCTAGGGATTCCCGGTTCGAATCCCCATCTGGGTGGAGTTTCCATGTTCTCCCCGTGTCCGCGTGGGTTTCCTCCGGGTTCTCCGGTTTCCTCCCACAGTCCAAAAACATGGATCAAGTTAATTGAGTTCTCCAAATTGCCCCATAGAGTGTGTGTGTGTGTGTGTGTGTGTGTGAGTGAGTGTGTGCCCAGCGATGGATTGGCGCCCTGTCCTGGGTCTATCTGCCCAGCGCCCGAGACGTTCTCCCCTGGATGGGCATGGGGAACCCCACCGCGACCCTAATAGAGGATAAAGCGGGAGATAATGAATGAATGAATTTAAAGAAAAAACAAAGATGCCTAAAATGCTTATGCAGATGGTAAATGAAATTTTATGTTAACTTAAACTGAGACACACTTTGTAAGTCTAAATGAAGTTTGACTTAAATTGGTGAACCATGATCATGCCTTGTTTGCAAAACCTTCCAAAACAGTGATAATGATTTAATTATATATTTCGTTAATACATATTTTGTGTTGCATGTGCCAATTACTAATAATTAAGAAAAAAATTTAATTCATCATTGAAAACTTTTAAATATTTGTCATTTAGTCTATGTCTATGCGCAAAATAAAATCTTGTAACGTGATAAAAAAAATAATTAAAAAAATTAATTTGGAACCTTCATCACACACACACACACACACACACACACAATCTTTACAGATGGCTTGTATTTATTTAACAGCTTTATTACAAATATAAACAAAATTTGGAAATACTCAAAATGTTTAGGAGCAATGCACGAATAAAAACAGAACTTACAAGTTTTACAATATTCTGCAATATTCATTATAGAGCAGGGTATTATGTCTGTGTATTACTGGAGCATCAAAGATGGATCATAGTTTACCACATTTTGCCAAACTTCAGAAGAATATGTTCAATGCCTTGGTCCCTGTATTCCAGTGTTTTGCAGGCATTCATTTCCAAATGTGGCAATATGCACAAAATACAATGGCATGAGTAAGTGAAGACATTGGAAAATTTTTTTTTTTTAGATAAAAAAACAGTTTTTTTTTATTATATTTTACACAAAGTTTGCACTTTATGATAAACTTATGCTGTAATAATTAAATAGAGACAAATATTATTAAGAAGCTATTAGTGCAAACTGACACATGCATGTTTTATAAAATTTATGGAAATATACTCATTAAGCAAAAACTTCCGCTATTTTTTAGAATGGCCACACAAATAAAATAATGCAGAAGATGAAAAAAATATTTAACAAAGCCATAAAATGTATGCATTTAAAATGCATTCATTTTAAGTTTTGTTTTTAAAAGATTTATATTATATTATATTATATTTATAGTTACCACCCACCCATAGCACACACTTGCAAACACACCGTGGCCATCTAATTCAAAGAGAAACTTTGGTATTTTTTACATCAAGCCTTTTTTTGGATTTAAAAAAAATACATAAAACTATTATTTATTTTACAGTGGCTTAATATAATTTAAGCCAGCATTGGAAACGTAAAAACTATTTAATTGAAAAATGTCTTCACATTTCTCTTGAAGCAATTTTTAATCTTGCACCAAACAGGCTTGTAAGATGTTATAAGTTCTAACAAATTGTAATAAATCTTTTCCATAATAATTCCAAATTTTCTAGTCACTGTTTTACCATCCTCATTTTTCACTTTATCATGCATGTTTGTCACACAAATTTACATCACATTACAGTGGCTGATAATAATTTTGACCCAAAAAGATGACCTAGGTTAAAAAATAGCAAAGATTCCCTTTAAGGTGCTAATACTCTGCATTATTAAATGCTCAAATCCCATGAATACCTTAATGAAAAAACTAAAACAGAGATTGTGAGCCAGGTCAACTCAGTTAACAATAGTATCTCACCCCCAAATGATCCAATGGATAAATAGGCGAAACTTGTCATAGACACACTACAAATTCTTGTAGAGAATCTTCCTAAAAGAAAGTAGGTTGCTATAGCTTCAGGAGAATTAACTATGTAATAAAAACTCCTGTACAGGTAATGTGTAGGTGTCCCAATATATTTGTCTATATACTATTTGTAAATTATTTTATAAGCGGTTACTCCAAGGAACATTGAGATGTCTCTGTCACAACTATTTTGTATTTAGTTGCAGGCAAAACAAATCTTTAATTTAAAAATATTTTATTTTAAAAGTATTTTAAATAAATTATTATGAAGTTAAAATCACAAAATTATTTTTTTTTAAACTTGGCAGCCAAATAAAAATGTGTAATTAAAAACAAATAATATTTGTACAATAACATTTTTTCTTTCTCGTACATTACAAAAATGTCCATAAAATTTTTTATTTTACTTTAGATGCTTGTTTTGAGGGGCATTTCCTAATACTTGCTAATACTGAGCTAAATACTGTAAAATTTTGTTTGTTTGATTTGTTTTTCTCTAAAATGCAGGATTGTTTAAAAATGCTGACATGAAATATCTTACTGAAAATTTGGAATTCACCTACATCTTGAACAAAAAATTTAAACATGGAATTAACCCTTTAATGTTGTGTTTACACTGTACAGATTTTCTTTGGGACATTTCTTTTTCTAAAACACTATATTGTCAGTGGACCTAATAACACACTTAATGGACGGATGTAAACAGGATCTGTCAGTACAACAATCACTATTATTTACAATAAAGTCAGTCTTATGTTCTGCACAATTTATTATAGTCCTAGGTCATTAATAATACTTTGATCATTTAACTTGGTTCTTAATTGCTTCACTTTCGTTCTCGTTCCTCACGTGTGGGTCGTATTTTCATTTCAGTAAATTTGAGTGAATACTGCCAGCCAGTCCAGGATGACCATTCAATTCCATCAGCATAAGAAGTGTGTTGTCCACGCAAATACTGGCCATTCAAGTTAGACATGTGACAGCTGTTATACCACCATGCGCCATGGTAGAATGATGCACAGTTGTTCTCTGAGTGATCGTTGTCATGGTCTTTTGTGGTGAATTTCATGCCATTGTGTTTCAGCAAAGAATCACCTGTGAAAGGGCAATAACACACAAAAAGAAAGAAAGAGAGAAATAAAAAAAATGAGAAAAAAAAAACATATGGAACAGTATAAAAACACATTATTTGTGCTATGCGTTTTATGTTGCTCTATTGTTATTCATAGTACGTCCACATTTTTAATGCTCGCTAAATCAGTAATAGAAACTGGAGGCAGTATTCAAAATCAATTCAGTATTGATTTACAACAAAAAAACACAGTAAACACAAAATGATTAAATTATTTATTCCTATAGTGTAATCATTCATGTCAAGGTAAATTGTTGTTTTTTGCCATTGACAGGTTCACAAGGTGGTTGCATGTGTCCACAACATTAAAAATGATCTTTTATGATCTGACACAGACCTGCATCAGAAAAAAATATTCTCAACAGTATTTTATCAATCATCCCATCAATGACCTGCAGCATATCAGACAAAACTACAAAAAAGACACCTACAAAAAAGGTGATAATGGGCCTCGTAAAACAGTAATTTTATTCATTTTTACAACCACAGTCATATGACTAAAGATTATTTTAATGTTGCCAATTATCTGAATACTATAAAAAATATTCAGTTTCTCTTATACTTAAAAAAGCAACAAAAAGCAAAGCAAAAAAATTCAGAAACCACTAAACGGACAGGAATAAAATAACCTTAAAATATGTAACGTAATAAAAACTTGTACTGCTTTCATTATTCATGATTTGGCAAAAATTGTAACTACCTCGGGGTAAAAGCCAGCTTTCTGGCAATAAATAACTTAGAAATCTCAGCAGTACAAAAAACAGAGCCTGTACTGTAAATGTGCTAATTTTGTCATTTCCTTCTGACTAAAGACAGTAGTAACATATAATAATTTTATTTTTAGTTTTAACATATTGCAAGCAATTTTAAAAATGGTGTATATGTACACGCCCTGCCCTGGATGTATCTGCCCAGTGCACGAAATATTGTCCCCTGGATGGGCATGGGGAACCCCCCGTGACCCTAGTAAAGGATTAAGCAGAAGATAATGGATGGATATCTACGTAATCTGTATATATAACCACTTTAATCACTGATGATACCTGGCATTTAGGAGCTACAGGACTGGTAAATATGAACCTGACATTTATTACAGCATGACTAAAAAGTAATTAAGACCTTTACCTAGAAACAAACAGTAACAATTTCAACTGAATTATATCTGCACTGTTCCAAGCTAGGTCAGTAAATTTTTGCACTTGCTCTATGTGGAATAAGTAGAGTATGTTGAATAAACATGAACATCAGTTATTGTCTGTAGCAGGCAGTATCAACTGACATTTTAGTGTCTTAGGAATTCCTAAAGGTTGTATGTGTGTATATATGTGTGCGATTTGATATTTTTAGCTGAAACTTGTATGACAACTATGTAGCATAATTTGATGTTTGTAGCAAAATTAGATTTCACAGCTCAGTGCACCGGACTTGTACTTGTCTGACTTGAGCATGAAATCTTAGGCCATATAGCCAACTGTTTGGACAGCTCTGATGCAAAAATCATGTTATTTTCCGTACTGCCATAATGTCACATGTAATGACTACAGGCATGTACTTTCTGACATGTGCAGCAAAATCTGTAAAATTCATATAGCCACTGTTGTTGATATTACAAAGCAAGTCAAGCATTGTCTGATATTTGCATTTATTATATATGAATAGAAAATGCAATAATGCTCTATTCATATTGCCATGTTGCATGCCTATGGCCAAAAAACAATTTGGGAACAATTTGTCCAAGATAATGCTGTAAATCTAAAAGACTAAGGCATACATTTATTGACATGCAGCTAGTTAAGCTATGTGTAAAATCTAAAACAGTCACTAAATGTATAGTATCTTAAAATTTTTTGCAGTAAACATTAAGTAAACAATGTAGAGGACATTGATGCTTTTTACTTTTAACTGTACTGTAACATATTAACGCATAAATGTCATACTGCGCGGCATTAAGACACAATAAGAATGGCAGTTCCAGCACAAGTCCAAAATTTAATGTGACTAATGGAAATATTTAATAAAATACAATATTCAGTATAGAGGAGGGTATTATGTCTGAGTATAACCGGATCATCAGAGATGGATCATAATTATATACAAACTTATAGATATTTAACGCAATTCAACTCAGCAGTTAAGTTCACATTTGAGCAGACTGTTTGTTTTATTGCAATTTGCAGCCTTTAATAGAAGAAACAGCCAAATAGAATAGTTTTCTCAAACTTCCTTTTCTGATTGCCTGGTTTTGTGGCAGGTATGACTGTGTGTCTAAAGCTGAGCAAGCGTAGTGTAAGGTATAAAATTGGAGTATGTGCAGTGTGGTTTTAGTTGCTTAGTTTTCATCTCAGTGTAGTTTGTTACATAAGTAGCTAATACGGCTGTCCTAGTTAAAGTGCAGGAAACGAAAAAAAAGGTAAATAAATTAATAAATAATAAAAAAGGTTTTTGTTCAATGAAAAGTATTTTGGAGATTTTAAAAAGACAAATTGGAATGTTTATTGTGATTTTGTAACAGGGTTACCTGCGGTGCCAGTATAATCGCCGATGGTTAATGGGTAGCCATCATCTTCTGGGTCTACTGAAAAAAGTCCAACTCCAAACAGGTTGTATTGTGCAAATGCTGTACTGTTTTCAAAATCCTCCAGATCTATCCTCAGCTCATAATTTGCCTGAATAGTCAGAGCATGGATCTGTTTCAAACCTACAGGCAGACAAAATAAGAGAGAGAAGTGGAAAAAGAGAAAGAAGCTTTAAATTTGCATAAATTGGACCTTAAACAAAGTCCAAACATAACAAACTAATCATTTAAAGCAAACTGCAAATTGATCTCTTTAGTTCTTTCTTGAGGTTTAACTTTGTCTTAAACTGTATTCCTATATAGGTCACATTAGGCTGTTTTTTTCTGCTCAGGTGTTTATGCCAATTATGTTTTGTCTAGTCCTGTATATCTTTCTTGCTCTGTTTGAGCATGTTATTTAATTTAATCTCTTGATGATCAATCATTTCTCAACTCTTTTTGTGGCTTACTGTGACCTTTTTAATATCTTTTAATTAATGATAATAAAATAAACTGTTGACCTGTATCCTTCAAATCACTGACATTTACATCCTAATGCTAAATTAATGTTTTTTCCTTTAATATAAAACCACATATATTAAAACTAGCACACACACACACACACACACACACACACACAGGACTTAGAACAAAGGAACTTAGAGGTACTTTGTTGCTTTCTTTTTTATATTTATAAATTTTTATGTTTTGTATTTTTTTATTATTATATTTTTAAGCCCTGTTTTTATGCATTCTGAATGGGCTACCTTTTTAAAATATTAACCAGAAAGTTAGAGTATTAATAATTCCAAAATATTTATAAATCCTGGACACCATATGTTTTACCCAGTGTTATATGCTGCCAAACTGTGACCACTAGTAAACCGCTTTACCATGTAATTCCGATGCTTTAATGATGTTCCCTAATTTGTACATATCAGAATCGTGTTCCCACATTTTAATAAGTTGTGACTTTGCTTAACTTTACAACAGGACTTGTACCAATGACTAAACACCAACACTTACATGAGAACTAAACAGAATTGATCTACATCACAACAATTATAAGAAGTGGGTGAGAAGAGGTTCCATGTTCTCCAGTTTCCTCCCACAGTCCAAAAATATGGATCAAGTCAATTGAGTTCTCCAAAATTCCACCATATAGAGTGTGTTTGTGTGAGTGAGTGTGTGCCCAGCAATAGATTGGTGCACTGTCCTTGCTGTATCTGCCCAGCACCAGAAATGTTCTCCCCTCGATGGGCATTGGGAACCCCCCCGTGACCCTAGTAGAGGATAAAGCGGAAGATAATGGATGGATGGATGGATGGATGGGTGAGAAGAGGATGTGCTTATTGTACTTGTCTCACAACACATTTCACTGTATAATGTTTATTGATATGGATACAAGGTTAATTATTTCATGTTCATTATATGCCTTCTAAATAGACAATATATATGGTGTGATTTTAATTGTCACTGTTTAAATTCTGTCAAAAATGTCTTTGCACACTAGCTACACTATTGCATGCCTGCTAAATCATGTCAAGTATGATAAAGCATGAAGGTGCATTTTTTATTCTTTTAAATCATTCGAGTTTTGAAATTGTTCCAAAAAGCAAACAAATACAAATCTCTCTGCCTACTGAGCATTTCTGTGCACACTCACACATCAGAGTATATAGAATAGAGTTTTCTCAACACACATGCATTTTAGTTGCTCATGCAGACTGTCAATCTTGCTTATGAATTATTTTCTTTTAACAGGATGATCTAGCTTTGTCTTTGTGTTTTAAATGGACAACAATTGTTTCTGAACAAAAAAAGTTTACTTATGTGACCTAAAATTACATCTTGGGTGATGTAACTTTAACAATATTATAATGTTTTAAAGGTTGATTAACAATGAAATTGGTTTAGTTCATTAATATAAGGAAATTCAATATCTATTTACAGTGAGTAAGTATATGAATATAATTTTAAATGGGTATCTAAATTAATATCTAAAATACCATTCAGGATTACTTCAACAAAGTATGAATCTTTAAATCTGTACATAGGGTCTTGACACGAAAAAATGTTAAGAGAAAAGTGGAATTTAGTCACAATAATGATGTCACTTTGGCCAAGTTAAAATAGTCACTGGACAACAGAAACGCTGAACATCATGAAGCAATTACAAGATTAATAGATGCCATTAGAGTGAAGAAAATTAACAAAAAGAAGGAATGCTAGAAACAGGTAAAGACAAACCTATTAGCTGCAACAATATATGAAGTACAAGAAAAAAGGGGAAAAAAGGTTGTTACAAAATAAAAATAATGGCTTTTGGGATTGTTGGAACATGGGCATGTCTGTAAACTATGAACATTTTGTCATAGTGTGTCAACCAGAACTATTACAAAACAGCAAAACAGTGTGAAGTCAGTCTTCAGACACTGTCAGTATGTAAGCACTCAAGAATTCCAGTCATCAAGTTTAGATGAAAAACTGTTAGTCCTGCAAATGTACAATGTCAGCATCCATAGAATGTTGTCCATTATGCTTTCAAAAATGTTAACATAGCAAACAGAAAAGACAATAAAAGTCATTACCCACATTGTTTTAAGTCTTGAAATTATCAGTGGTTGTGAAGTGGCTGACATACAGAGAGAAGGCATAAGTTGCTTATTTTTCTTTTGAGCTGAAAATTCCATATCTCCAAAACCCTAGGGGTTAGTGAGCCAGAGCAAATAGCATCAGAAACCACTGGTGCATCATTGATTTGATTTACTGTATTGGCGGTAGGAGCTCTTGGAGCTCTCCAGATAGACACGTTCTAGCATTAAGTAACTGTCAGGATCATAAATTCATCGGTTTTAAAATCATCATTTAAATTTTGACAATTAACATTTAAGAATATTCAAATTCAAGCAAATAAACAAATTAAACTTGCCCATTTAGAATGTGTTGGAAAGTAAAGGTAAAAATAAATCAATTATTATCTTTTCACTCTCTCTCTCTCTCTCTCTCTCTCTCTCTGTAGTTTTCTGCAGTTTCTGCAAAAAGGAATTGTGACTGGTGGTCCAACTATGAACTTTGCAGTGATGGCAAAACCTACAAAAAGTTATAGTCCCTACATTGCTGGATGATTAGATGATGCCCTGAGAACAACCTTTACCTTAATCGGATAATCAGTCTGCTTTCAAGAGAAGGCCTAGTCTTTTGAAATAAAATATCATCCACCCCTCGCAGGAAGGTGCTACACTCATGTCACATAAGATAGCTGATTCTTCTCTAGATAGGGACAGAAATTGACTTCCAGCACCAAGGTCAGACAGCGGACAGACTGGCCAAACCAACTGTATACCAACTACAATGAAACATTCACAAAAATTATGTTTTGATCTTTAGGAAAAAATAGATGTAACATTTAATATGTCTGAATACAAACGCCTTATGACAGAGTTGCTACACCAGCAAACAGATTTAAACCAATCTTTTGTTGACTACATACATGCGCGGACATTCAAATTTATCAGAATGCGATATGAAAACACGGTACATGAGCTGTATTAAGAAAAGCTGCATGTATCTACACAGGACAATGAAAAAACAGTTAGTTCTCTCTACTAATAATGGAAATGCATAAAATGTGTCAAAAGCTTTAAAAAATATGATAACAAAAAAAACAATAAACTGAACCTATGGGCCTATTTTGCTGCCATGTGGATAAAGCATGCTGGGATGTTTGCCCCAGCCCTAATATGATACAACCTGGGTTCTTTTATAGGACATCCCTTTGCACTGTGGCTGTTTATGTTAATCTTCAGCAGGAAATGCCACAATCTTGTAATCATGGATTGGTTAAGCATTTTTTAAATAAAGTAAAATGGGTACCTTCATTTAAAGAGCATCAGATACAGATAAAAAAAAAACATTTAAGTTGCTAAAAAGTTAACTGAGACAGGATTTTTACACAAGAAATACACAGGCAGAAAAATACTAAACCAGCTTATTTTACTAAGTAGTTTCACTGCATGTGCTTGTATTAAATAATTTTTGGATTAAAGTCAAATAGCTGTAGTATATATTTCAATTTTTCTAGAATGCTACAGCTCTAGTCTTTTATATTGTAAAGAAAGAAACCTAATCAATGCAGATATAGTATCATTGAATGAAGTTATAATTGTACATATAATTGTAAATATAAACTTTGCAATATATAACAACCAAAATTTAATGAAACAAAATCTAATAATTAAAAAATAAACCAAGAAAATATTTTTTGTATAAATAAATGTACTTTACTCTGCACATTTACAGAAATAGCATGACACTGACTCATGTTTTGTTATGACAGTGTGGATGGTGCCTAGGATGCGAAAATGAGCATGTATGTGGCGGGACGAGAATGCACCCACAGCTGGAAGACAATAATTCTACAGATCTGACACAGGAGGAGGCTTATCCTTAGAGACCTCAAAGACAAAAAAGACACAGCAGTAGCTACTTATCTAACTCACAACAACTACATAATACCCCCCACCTGCACTGATGATAGTTGTTCCAAGCCTGTCATAAACAAAGACAAAACATTAGTATCTCCAAAAATCTCACACACACACCTACCTTTATCCCTTAACTTATATATTCTCATTTATAATAGACAAATATGCAACTTGGGGATTCCTATCTTAATATTACACATATGTACGATACACTTAACATGCCAGTGTTATACCTGGGTTTAATTGGTAATTAGGTAGCACTCTACTTATAGAGCTTGGAGGGATTAGCTGGTTGCCAGTTGTTCTCCTGTTTCAGATCATGGTAATGTAGTCCATGGCGCTATAACCCTGGTTATTTTTGCAACCCTTGTACCCTTACCCTGTTAGACTGTGGTCTGGTTAGGAGATATAGCCTCTTGCTTGTGTAGCCGCACCCTGCTGGTGTTTGTTCTCTTTGTGTGTTACAGGATTGGAGCACGCCTCTGATTATCTTTTGTTGGACTTTGGCATTTAACTGTTGGAATATCGAGAACGGGTCCCTGGACAATTTCTTGCTTTGGCTCATACCTTTGGGACTCTCGGTACAACAGACTCGTACTTATTTTGTGTTTTGTTACCGTTAATATACGTACATGTTTATTTGTTTTGAGTTGGAATAAATGTGTCTTTCCCGATCCGCCTCGTTTTGATTTTCCGAGTAGGGTTCCAAATAATTATCGGGATCTTAGCGATCCCTAACAACCAGTTTTAACCTACATGTTAAAGCTGCATGATGTTCTATTGAAAGGAACCCTATTTGTACTTAGTTTTTGTTAATTAATACTTGTTAAGTTGCCATTGCCGTTATAACTAGCTGTGTTTACCCATCATGTGGGTAATCACCCTGGACTGTTTTACGTCACACAGGTGGCAGGATCGTGACATATCCTGCAAACTTGTATTCTTTAGTCATTTCCTGCTATGGTTGTATTTGTGATCTCAAACATCTACAATAGTTGTCACCACCTTAGGATCAAGTCAGTCAAACAAACATTTTGATTCAGCCAATGTATGAATATGAATAAATACGATAAAATAATTCACACCAGATTTTATGTTAGTGTTCAAAGAAAACCCATCTTTTCCAGCAGATTACCTTGAAACATGACACTAGAGAAACAACATAAATCTCTAACTTAAGTGGGTACAGAGAAATATTTTGGTTAAAAAAACAACACATTTTAGAAACAGCAATAGGCTTGTTGTCTAGGGACAATTTTAGAACCAGCATGACCACAATTTCATACAGTTTTGGTCATGCTCTCTGAGTCACAACAAACATACTTGCAAACAATATGAGAACCCATGTGTAATCTGATGCTGTGTGCTACATGTGTAAAAATACAATTTACTGATTCTTTACTAATCATCTGAAGTACAGATGTGAATGCAATATAGCTGAATTTTAGTATATCACAATTTTACCTCTATTTTTTTATATTTACATAAAGGTAAAAGGACCCAGGTGCTGGTTATTAAAATAACATTAAAAATCGTAGGTGTTAAAATGGTGGTGCTGATGATAGATATTACAAACAGCATCATCAGGGAGAAGTATGTATTTTGACTGCAATGTATTATATTTACAAAAGCAAATCTCTTAGCTGTATAGTGAATTAGAAAAAAATTAAATGCTTTTAGCTTTTAAGAACATTTTTTCCCAACGAGACCTTGATGCCTATCTATCTGACATTCTTCTCTAAATTATACAAATATGCTTCTCCTTCAGTTTCTGTCACGTAGCATGGTTTTGTCACGGTTTTGCTGCATAATTGGTTCTGCTCACTCGGTTTCCTTTACAGCGTCATCCAGTGTCCTTGGGGCAAGAACGCTCACATGCTATCTCAAGCATACAGGTATCAGCACATTCTTAAAAGCATCCATAGCTAATTCTTCCTGCCCCTTTGGTATGAACTGTGGGTGGGTATGCCATAAGTGTGTTCATTTCCATCGCCAATACACTGATTCATTCCTCTCTATGATTATCTCCTCTCTGGCATCAATTCTAAAGAGTATGTCACTATTTGTTGATTTGTGCATTAACCTCAGGGCACCGATGTAATGTCTCTTAACCTTTTATGACCCAGGATGTCAAGGAGGACCTTATGAGACTTTCGTTACGCTGACAGGTTGAGAAGCATTGCTGCCTCAATGGTGGTCCATCAAAGGACATGAGCTAGTGCAGTAAGTTGGATGTAAAAGCATTTCTAGTTTGCCTTGCTGTCAGAGTATGCTAAGGGTAGTAGTGTCTGGTTTAAAGCACTTGGGTGTTATCTGCTAAAATTTCCGAACTTTTTGAGTGATACAGTATGATAGCACAGTGGGTTTTATTACAGCAAACAGTATCCTGGGTTTAATTCTTAGCGCTGGTGCTTTTTGTGTGAAGTTTGCATGTTCTTCCTTTGTGTCCATGGGTTTTCCATAATAGCTCCACTTTGCTTCCACAGTCAAAAGATACTAATTTCCTCCTGGGTTTACTTGGGCACATGACAATCCTTACTGTGAATCTGCTGTAAACACTCAACCTGTCCTTGTGTTTCCTCATGTTACCCTCAAGTAGAGGTGGAATAGACTATTACATGCACATGACCAAATAAGACTAAGCTTTATAAAAATGAATAAACCTACAAAAAAGCTTATAAATAGGAATACAGAACAAACCAGGCTTTGAAAAACTGAGAGGCTAAAGGGCAACCTGTTAGCTTTCTGGTACCTACTGGTCTCAAAAACTCTCAGCAGTGAAATCCTTCTGAATTGCAGCAACAATACCTTGTTTACATCTTTTGCTTAATTTTATGTAATTGATTTTTCTTACACTTAAAAGTACGAAGTCACAAAAAGGATATGTAAATGGCTTAAGAGCAAAGATAAAAAATACCATATTTTCTGTATGAATGGCCCTTTTCATTTAATCTTTTCAAAACAGTGGCTTCTTCCCTTCATAAAAGGCATTTTCTTGTCTTTGCAAAGTGCTTTAGCATGCTGAATAATTGATTTTAAATATGTAAGTGAACCAAGCCTTGGTAAGCTTGCCAAGTCTCAGAGTGAAAGCAAGTGAATGTAAGAGGGATATAGGATGCGTAAGCAACTTTTAAATTATTAATGTGGAGAGTTGTGAAGATACTTCTCTCTGGTGTTCACAGTGTCAAAATATATCGTATTGTTCATACGAGTTCACATCATTTGGGTGCACTAGAATAAAGGTTACTGATTTTAAGAGGTATCTACTTTTTCATATATAACCATAATTTTGCCTATGTGATCTGTTTTCCAAATATTATTTTATGTGACCAATTAAACACAACCATCCACAGGTTTTATTCAAATCTGCGTTATACAGCCAAATATTATTCATGAGCAGGATAGACAAATTGTAGTAAACTATTTAGTTTAATTTACTGTGCATTTTTTAAAACAGATTTGTAACATAGAAGTACAAAGTATGTCTGTTTGTTCCCCCCTTATTTTGAGCATTTTACTTTCTTTTTAATTAAGGGAATCTATAATACAATACCCATGTATGAGTGTAAAAAAATGTATGAGTTAGAAATAGTTTTACAGTACTTGTATATTTCCTTATTTCCTAAAACAAAGGACAACACAAACATGTTAATTAGTAAATTAACTGATGGATCATCTTGGTTATGTAATTTCTGTCTTGCTTTAGGTTCCTCTGTATTTGTGTAATTCTATTCTACACCACAGCTTTTGTTAGTTTGTTAGTCTTTGTCTCCTGGGAGAAAAATTCTGACCTTGTCCTAAATACCAGATTTTGTTACTTTGACAACTATTCTGCTATGCTGCTCCTGGATGCACATGCTCTGTGCACACACATGCATGCACACACACATTTGAAAGGTTAAGAGGGGTTGTCTTTTACTGTTATTCACAGTATACTGTTATACACAGACAAGACTACAATGGGTCCCAATATTAGATTTGCTAGTTTCTGTAGATACAAATGTTCTTGGCTTTTTAGAACCTTTTAACAACATGGTGCCTTGAAGATGAGGAGACAATACACTCAACTAATAGTACTTACCAAATTACCAAGATAACATGATATCTTTATAATCAAATCAGACAGTTTTGTGTTTATATATATAATATCAATCGTCTGTACGATCTGAAAGTTTGCAAAAATCTCATTATCTTTCGATTAAGCTTACACTAGGAGACTGAGGATGTGGGGCCGGGCGGAAGGGTGTCCTCATTTCCATACAGGGGAGTTTTGGGCAATGGGCAAATGCACCCAAGACAGGTCACCAATCCATAGCTGGGCACACACACACACATACACAGACACACACACATACCGTTTACGGGGCAATTTAAATAGGCCAATTGATCATAATAATGAGCTTATTGAATGCTTTTGAATGCTTGCATAATACCATTCATGACTGTGGCAATGCTTCACTGCATCAAGCAGTTCTGAGCTCAGCTTAACCTTCAAACTCTTGTGACCAGCACATTTCACAGGTGACACGTGACCTCATAGATAGGCGTGCCACTAATAAAATCTGTCATTCAATTTACAACTGCTCTTATTTCGAGGTCTTTGTAATAAATTCTTTCCATAAAACTGGGCAACAATATAGAACAACTAATTTGTATCCTGTAAAGTAATTTCAGTAAGCCTATTTACGAAACATCAGTTCACTTTTCAGGACTGTGTTAAAGATAAGTGGTGCATGTTGACAAACCTTATCAATAAACATATGATATTGTCTACGACTTGATCTAAAATAACCCTGAAACTTTATACACCTTGGACACAAGGGATCAGGAGCTGGATTTAAAGTATCCATATCTGATTGTATCCCTATCCCTATCTTCAACTATAAGAACATGTGCCACCCTACCCTATAATTACATCATATAAATTAATAATATCAATGTCATATAAAAAACATTTACAGTATTCCTTTACATTTATTTTTATTATTTACTATTAGTATAAAAGATGTAATATTTTAAATTATGAGTGTAAACTTTACAGAAAATGTAATATTTAATATTGAATGTGAAAATACCTCCTATAAAATTAGTTTGAGGAAATAAGTTTAAAATGCTTATTTTCCAAAAAAATATCCACACATACATACCAAGCCAGTGTTCTCCATTTATTTTGCCAAATCCTTCTCTATAAGAGTCCCAGTCTCTAAAAAAGTTCACAGACCCATCTTCACGACGCTGAATCACCTGAAACAAAAATGATTAATTTGGTATCATTCTTCTATCATTCTGTTTCACATATCAAATTTAATAATCATCTTAGTAAACATAAAAAAGATAAATTCTAAAATTGTGATGGTGTAGTTGTCAGAAAAGCATCAAACTGAACCCAGGCTTGATTTTAATTGGAACAATGTTTTTTTACAAACTAATTTTAGTTGTTTTGATGCATTTTCTTGAGTTTAGTTTTCATGTGGTTTATGTCACGTTCCTGGTTTGGTTTTACTGTGATATGGTTTGTTTGATGCTTTATATAGCCAAGAGTAATGTGACTTTCAGGGCAAGGGGCTTTAGGCTCTAGCTATGGTCACTCTGCCAATGTAAGCCTGTGCTTTGCTGTGGTAATTCAGCTGAGATGCAGCAGCGATTCGCTATAGCTGTGGATGCATCTGAGGGCAATTATCAGTTTCAGTGCTAAGCAATTAAAAGGATCAGAGATCCAGAGCTGAAGAACTGGGACATTACATACTCCCATAGCAGTTGTTTGGAGGAACGCCTGCATATTTAAATGTGCCTCTACCGCACCTATTTTTATTACAATGAACAGATTTTCAGGTCCTGCACTGGCTGTCTTTTTGGATGCCCTATTTATTTGCCCATGCTCCTTGCTACACATGGTGGCAGTAGAGGGAGCAGCACAGGTGGTACCACCACCTCACCTTTACTGTGTCGTTGGTACCACTGAAAAGACGTGCAGAAGGCAAGATTTAAGCCATTAATACACTACTTTTTTTCATGGCACATCATTTACTACAAGTTCGACATTTCCACCCCCTGCTAAATAAGGTTGTAGACACAACCGAGTAGCTACTACGTCTGACAAATTCTATGTGCTCAACTCTCTAGTATACTATGATTTGGGGAAAATTCTACCTTAAGTAAACTAAATTACAATTTGCACAGAACTTTAAAAAGCTCTTTTTCCAGCAGTTTACTAAGCCAAACTCTCTAGTTACAAAGCAGGGGTCCTCCATGTCCCCCTCTATGCCACCAAGGACTTTGCAGCTTTTCAAAGTACAAACTTATTTAGGTCATGCGATATGAATAAAGCAAGAGACTAGTTAAAGCATGCACTCATAATAACACCACATGCTAACAACCCTCACAAGACTACGTGCTTCTGGTCTCATTAAGTCCCTAAGCATGAAAGTTTTTTAAAATGCAACTCTTTTTAAAATGATGAGTTTCTGTCCTACATAAAGAATTATTATTATTTTTTTAATTGCAATTAAAATGTATGTGTTCATACTAAGCCTTTCAACTGTAGGAGAATTTTCAAATTGTAAGTTAACATATAAATTATTCTAAAAATATATTATTTAGGATTCAAATATTAAGCATGTGAAGGTCTGAATATAATTATATTTCCACGAGTTTAGTTAAAAGGAATACATTATAATGTCAGTGCTTTCCTAATTAATTTCCATCTGTTTTAAAAGCAACGTCAATGAAAATAAAGCACATGATCATATACTAACCTAAACAAAAATGTTATTATTGGGTACTTTAATGTCTGGAATAAAAACCCACAAGACCTATTCAATTAGATTTTGAACTTTTTGAACCCAGTTGCTTTCATGTTGAGTGTGGTTGGTGCAACACTTAACTTTGGCACATGGTGTTAATATTTGTAAAATAAACATTGTAACACAAATGAAGGTAAAAATCATTAACAAAGAAGTTATGCATTTGAAATTAAAATGATATGACATTAGTGTACTAACACAGTTGCTACTTCTTTGTTATTCATGGAACTTTTACCTGAACTAAATATTAAATAAGCATCAAAACCCGAGCAAATCAAAAGTACAGCTGAACGCATAACTGTGCTTTTCATACAAAGTTAATAATATAATATAAAGGCACTTGGTCCCAAGTAGTTTTACACATTGCCTCTATACTTACTGTTTTTCAAAATTAAAGTAAATGAATCTTGAAAACAATGTAAAATGCTTAACATTTTCTGATTGAATTAATCAAAAATACATGTATATACAATTATGTGCAATTAAAAGAGAAAAATAGACAAGGTGGCACTATGAATATTGCTACTTATTTTATTTGCAATAATAATAATAATAATAATAATAATAATAATAATAGGGCGTCACGGTGGCTTAGTGGTTAGCATGTTCGCCTCTCAGCACTAGGGATTCCCGGTTCGAATCCCCATCTGGGTGTTCTCCCCGTGTCCGCGTGGGTTTCCTCCGGGTTCTCCGGTTTTCTCCCACAGTACAAAAACATGGATCAAGTCAATTGAGTTCTCCAAATTGCCCCATAGAGTGTGTTTGTGTGCGTGTGAGTGTGTGCCCAGCAATAGATTGGCACCCTGTCCTGGGTGTATCTGCCCAGCGCCCGAAACGTTCTCCCCTGCATGGGCATGAGGAACCCCACCGCGACCCTAATAGAGGATAAAGCAGAAGATAATGAATGAATAATAATAATAATAATAAGATATCTATAGTTTCACTTTATGTCTTTACCTTTTTTCTCTTTTTTTTGTCTTTAATTTCTGACTGTCTCGCTCTCTCTCTCTCTCTTTATGCAAAAGAAGCTTTAGGTGTTACTTCCAAATTTGATATGGATTAAATTGGAGCGGCTTTCCATGAGTATGTTGCGTTAAGGCGATTGGTTTCTGGCATATAAAGAAAGCTTCACAAATGTTTTCTGGCATGAGCTACAACTTTCACTGATTATAGCCACATACAGCTTGTGCATTACAATAACAATGGCGCAGAGGTCACAGAAAAGTATTAAAGAAAGGGCAGAAGATGAAGCAAAAGAAGAATAAACTGAAGTAACAAAGAAATGTTTAGACATCAGTTTCTTATGCGCAATTTAACCATTAGATCTGTTTTAAAGTTAAGGGGTGCTTAGGAATTTTAAGCATATTTATAAGGCTCTATTTTACATCAAACAATAACAAAAGGGAAAATAAATGAACACAAATGCCATTTGCCCTGAAATGTTAAAAAATAATAGAAAAGCAGAACCGTTGATTTGTTTCACTCGCTGTATGCTTGGCTTCATTGTTTTAAAAGCTTCTTCCACTTGCACTTGAAAGACATTAGATTTTCCACTAAATTAATCATAATTCTCATCATGATAATACGTATTTTGCATTATACACTACTTGTACATAACCAAACATTTACTAAATGTTCTTCTTCTGTTTACTATTACAATTAAAGTAAACCGATTCTTTTTGGAAATATTTGTAATGCACTGCATATTGTCTTAAGAAATGAGAAAAGAGAATGAGAAAGAGTGTTCTGTCTGTATGCAAGTCTGTCTTTCTCATTCTCTCTTTCTTATATTTTGCAATCAGATGCAAACAGACTGACCTACAATCATGAGTAGTATACTAAGAACCAGTCGTTTTGTATTAAACGTTAAATAAACACAAAATACATATAAACCTACAAAAAGGTACATATGAAAATGCTGAATGCATTTTTGTCTTGTTTTTAGCTGTGCTTTCACTTGTGGTTTACATACAGATTGAAATCAAGGGCGCTGTAGCTCAGTGGTTAGGGCGTTGGGCTACCAATCTGAAGGTTGGGGGTTCAAATCCCAGGTCCACTGAAGTTACCAGTGTGGGTCCTTGAGCAAGACCCTTAACTCATTGCTCCAGGGGGCGCTGTGATGAACCATGTGCTCACCTTGTAAGTCGCTTTGGATAAAAGCGTCGGATAAATGACCAAATGCAAATGCAAATTCTGCCCTAGATAGGCTTAAATTTGATAGGCTACACAACTTTATATGTGAAATAAGGTTTAAAGTTTTTTTTTTCCATGATTTAAATAACTATGGAATTTTGCTTTAGAAAATACAAATGTAATGTTATATGTAATGTGGGAGGAAACCAGAGAACCCAGAGGAAACCTATGCGGACACGAGAACATGGAAAGTCAACCCAGATTGGGATTCGACCCTGGATTCCCAGCGCTAGGAGGTGAACATGCTAACCACTAAGCCACCGTGACGCCCAAATTTATTTTTAAAATTATACTATATACACATACATACATACACACACACACACACACACACACACACACACACACACACACACACACACACAGTGAGTTTGAGAGTGAGAGAAATAAGTATAATCTACTTTTAAGGATTGATGTCCATTACAAAAATCATTTTCAGATTCATTTATGAGTTGTACTATGGAAAAAACACAATCTGACAAAGTCTTTATTTTTTTACATACTGTTTGCAGTATGTGACCAATATATAAAATATTGATGAGTACAATTTGAAATGGCATTCCAAATGGACTGCATCCCGAAGAACAAAAATGGAATGTCCATAAACCACAACCCAATTGCAAACTTTTTCATTTCAGTTCTAAGGCTTCTTTAAATATTTTAGGTGCAGTTTGCATGTTTCTTTGATAAAAGCACAGTTTGATAATGCAAGGCCACATAGTACTTTCATATAACGGCTGATGTAAATGTTTTATAAAATGTTCATATTCAGTCTCTTCTATTTAGAGAAAAGACAAAAATATGACTAAAAAAATCTATTGAAATAAAAAAAAGCAAAATCAATACTACATATTTCCTTTTAGTGCTCGTGTGTTTATATACATTTATAAAGAACAGATTTCAGAGCATAGAAAAATCTGGCTTCTGACATAAAAATATACTACAGTATACTGTTTCCAGAGTAGGTGCAGACATATATGTTACAGTGCTGAAATATTGCATTATTATCTGCATGCAAAAGGTCATAGATCATCAAAGGTCATCCATGTCAACAATTACTATGGTAAGACACTGATAAGACAAATGACCTAAATGAAAACAATTCTTCATCTGTCAGGGAATCTAATTGTTATATACTGTACACAGACTTATCCTTTAGCATGGATGAAAATGCTGTCTGAAAAAAAAACAGAAAGACTAAGACTGAGGCAGGGGCATAGAGGAATGGACAAAGCTTTTTTTTTTTTTTTTTGAGGGGGGTAGATTATAATTAGATGTAATTAACACACCTGCCAGAGAGAAAGCAGCAGTGATAGGAACATGACGTGAAGGCCGATACAACAGTCAACGTTTTGTATATACTGTAATCTGCAAATTTTCATTGCAATTCTCAGTTCTCATTGTGTTTCATCTGAAAATTAGAAACAATGAGGACTCATGCGGTGCAACGAAGGAACCTACAAGCTTTGTTCTCTATCTTAGATGCATGGCTCTGGCCAACACCTCTTGCATAGAGTTAGGTTACCAAAGGCCACCCCAAAAAAAATCCTTATGGAGCTAAAAGACAGGAGTTTCTTCAGTGATTGGAACGGCTTGCACAGGTGGCTATACTCTGGAGAGCAGATGTCAGGAAGCCATGGGCTGACTCATGGAGCAGCATGAAGATGAAAATGCTGTGCAATATCTCCCTCTTCTCATTTCTGCTTTGGGTCTACGGGTCCAGCACACTGATACGATCATTTGTGAGTTAGTTCACGAGGATGCTAAAATATAGAATGAGTGGCTGAATCCCCTGTTATTTGCAGGACAAGAGGTTGCACAAGATTGACCTCTGACAAGTCAATTAATTTAAGGTTTGCATACCACTAAAAAGCTCTGTCCATGTTATAAATTGACCTTGGATAAACTTGTGATATAGTTGATAAAGTTATTTCATAAAGATCGCTGATATAAAATCTTCTGAGCCAATAAGGTGAATACATATTAGAAAATGTTGCAGAGATCAAACAAACAATTGTGTAATAAAATATTTAATTTGAATACTGAGGGTTTTATACCTTTCGTAATCTATATTAATCTTTGGAGCCCGAGCCTTTGAAATGGATCATAAATAATAAAACAAGCATTTCCCTTTCACTGCACTCTATTTTTGTCCCTGGTTTTAGTTTTGCAGAGGGTTTAATAAAAATTCTATTTATATTGAATAATAACACATCAGAGGCTTACTTATCCATCCATCCATCCATTATCATACGCTTTATCCTCTACTAGGGTGCCAATCCAGGGGAGAACGTTTCGGGTGCTGGGCAGATACACCCAGGTCAGGGCGCCAATCTATCGCTGGGCACACACACACACTTTGTATGGAGTAATTTGGAGAATTCAATTGACCTTGATCCATGTTTTTGGACTGTGGGAGGAAACCGGAGAACCTGGAGGAAACCCACACAGACACGGGGAGAACATGGAAACTACACCCAAATTGGAATTCGAACCGAGAAGCCCTAGTGCTGAGAGGCGAACGTGCAAACCATTAAGCCACCGTGGTGCCCAGGCTTACTTATCTTTCTTTGAAAACTTTCAGTCATAAAAGGGGTATATTTCCGATGTAGGAGTAGTTGCGTGGAATTCTACATATTAGTTTGGACTAGAAGCTTGGCTTTAGAGTTTAATATATTTAGTTCAGGGCAGCACGATGGCTTAGTGGTTAGCACGTTCGCCTCTCAGCGCTAGGGATTCCCGGTTCGAATCCCCATCTGGGTTCGAATCCCCATCTTTCCATGTTCTCCCCATGTCTGCGTGGGTTTCCTCCGGGTTCTCCGGTTTCCTCCCACAGTCCAAAAACATGGATCAAGTCAATTGAATTCTCAAAATTGCCCCATATAGAGTGTGTTTGTGTGAGTGAGTGTGTCCAGCGATGGATTGGCGCCCTGTCCTGGGTCTATCTGCCCAGCGCCCGAGACGTTCTCCCCTGGATGGGCATGGGGAATCCCACCGCAACCCTAATAGAGGATAAAGCGGGAGATAATGAATTAATGAATATTTAGTTCAAGAAAGCTGTCCTTTCACAGTATTAGTTTAAGCAGATGTGAAAGAAACCAAAAAAGGTTAAGAACTCAAATCAACATGATAAAAAGAAAAATACCAGGACAAGCTGGTTAACCTGATAGTATATTCTTAGTACAAATTATATATATTTTTAGACCAAATTAGGATTTAATACATGCATGCTTCCAATTTTGTATTTGTGAAATTGTTTTCACTCATTTCAGACATTGTTTGGATAAAGAACATTTTTTATTTAAAAGTTTATTGAATAGTCTCTCTCTCTTTTTCTCTCTCTCCACTTAAAGTGGTAACGATGCAACAGTTATATATAAGAGCCAATATAGCGAAAGCCAATTATTACACACACATATATATATATATATATATATATATATATATATATATATATATATATATATATATATATATATATATATATATATATATATATAGCGTATAAATACCAGTAAATGATAATACTTAAATAAACCCCACAGTGTTTATCTCTAAAGAGTTTTCTCTGTCAGATATAATCTGTCTTTCAACGATTTTTTTAATCTCTGCCCTAGAGTCCTCTGTATTTGTTCTGTTTAGGGCAAAACAGATGGCTGTGTGATACCAGCTTCAGATTGCTGATAAAAAAAAAAAAACCTGATTGTGGCTTATGTTATTTGTGGAGTAACATAAGTTTCTTGGGTGTGCTGTTGAAATGCTCAATGGTTAAACCTTTTTCCAAGTAAGTTTGGGCACCCTGTGTCAAAGAACATATTTTGCCCAAACATATTTTTTCTATAATCATAATAATAATAATCATAATAATCATTTCTGAGGCATGTGATCCGTCTAATAAGTTTCAGGTCAATTCAACTTCTTGATCTGGGAGAACAAGTAAATGTTCAAAGAGAATACAGAAAAACACACTATGTGACTGCCAAGAATATACAGTGATGTTTATCTGACTCAAAAGTGGTGGGACACAATTTTATTATACATTATGTTTACACATAAAACATAAAACACTGAGCAACTAAAGATGAGTAAAAAAAACATTATGTTCAGTGATAGTCAAAATGAAAATCCTTAGTCTCAATTAGGTTGTGTTTATAACAGTGATACTGACAATAATGATCAAGAGGCAAGAAGAATAGATTCCGCAATATTAGAAAACCAAGAAACATAGAAAATGTTCCCAACCTAAACCTTATAAAAAGTTTGTGAAGAGCCAATAAACTGCATGTCAGGCATTCCAAGAATCTCGAAACCTCAAGAAAAGCAGATTTAAAAAATTTGGTAAAAGTCCTCTGATCCCAGGTCATGTAAATATGTAAAATCTAATAATGATTATTGTTAATTATTAAAATCTAGTAGCCAAGCAAACATCATAATTTAACATATTTAATGTTGATCTGGGGCAGCACGGTGGCTTAGTGGTTAGCACGTTTGCCTCTCAGCGCTAGGGATTCCCGGTTCGAATCCCCATCTGGGTGGAGTTTCCATGTTCTCCCCGTGTCTGCGTGGGTTTCCTCCGGGTTCTCCGGTTTCCTCCCACAGTCCAAAAACATGGATCAAGTTAATTGAATTCTCCATAAAAATTGCCCCATATATAGAGTGTGTCTGTGTGAGTGAGTGTGTGCCCTGTCCTGGGTCTATCTGCCCAGCACCCAAAACGTTCTCCCCTGGATGGGCATGGGGAACCCCACCGCGACCCTAATAGAGGATAAAGCGGGAGATAATGAATGAATGAATGAATGTTGATCTGAATAATGTAAGAAAAATTCTTCTAATTAGGGTAATGATGGATGCTAAAGCTAACCTGGAGTCCTTGAGCACAAGTCAAAGCCAGACACACAAAACCATAAACACCATGTTACAGTTTAGTATGTCCTTGGACTTTGGATGTAAAAGCCAAGATCTTACAAGAAAATGAGCCAGAAAGAGACATAAAAACAATGTGTGATCATCTCTGTATGCTCAAACAGTCATGCTTGCACTTCAGTGTAACTGAAAGAAGTGTGTCCGTGATACTTACTGTCCAGCCACCTCCATCTGTGCTCATATCGCAGTAAACCTGAAAGCCTGCAGGATAATGAGTGGGAAAAACAGAGTAGATTCCATCCTCACGCTGACCATTTGCATATATATCACTGCAGTCACGAGGACGAGAGCCTGAAGAAAAGAGGTTATGAATGATCAATAATAGAATAAGTGACACAAAAAATGCACAATATAATAAACAGTCAAAGAGCAAAGGTAACAAAGAGCTTAATGAAATACACACTGTACAAAATATAGATACACATGACATTATCTCAAGCATCTACTTTTTAAATTATTTATTTTTAAAAATACAGTCATAAAGTGAATTCTATAAAATATCAGCTGGATAGTAAAAACGCTGGGAATATTACACAAAGCTTTTAAACAGGATTTATTGTACCATCAGCATCAATAACAAAAAATAGCTTAAGTAGTATAAATATAATAAAAGTCTAATATAAAACCAATGTAAATGGTTTAAACTGTTTGTGAAGCCTTTAAAATTTCTCAAATTCACCTTAACTTTTTTAACTTTATTTAAAGCAGTTTTTTTAGCACTCTTAAAAATAGATTAAAAAACTGATTATTTAAAGATTATACAAAATACCATTTATATGAGTGGCATGGTATGTACATATTTATGGTTAGCAAAAAAAATTGAAGAATATATAAGTCAAATTTATAATCCCCAGTTTATAATAAACGGGATAAAATTGGGTGATTACTTGTTGTATTATCTTATTTCCACAACGAGTATGAAGAAATACAACATGACATGAACAAAGAGAATTTCTGAGAAACTAATATGTAGTGTTGTTGGCTCATTATGCTGAAAAAATGTTACAAATCTATATTTAAATATGTTGGACTGCATACAAATAACTGAGTGCATACAAATGTACATAATGTCCTAACAGTTGTCTTTAGAATTTGCTGATTTAAATCAGAATTAGGGTGGCATGGCGGCTTAGTAGTTTGCACGTATGTCTCTCAGCACTGGGGATTCAGAATTTCTATGTTCTCCCCATGTCTATGTGGGTTTCCTCCAGGTTCTCTGGTTTCCTCCCATAGTCCAAAAACATGGTAAATTGAATGCTTTAATATGCCTCATATAGAGTGTGTTTGTGTGTGTCTGTGTGAATAAGTGATAGCCTAGTGATAGATTGGGGTATCTGCCCAGTACCCTGGATGGACATGAGGAACTCCCACCCGTGACCTCTGCCACAAGCATGTATGGTCAGATGTTGATAGATACTTGTTCTTTATATATAATACGTTGCCCACTTACACCTGATTTGTTAGCCCACTGGTTGAAAACACCGTCTTCTATTTCATGTGAAGCTAAATTTGTTCTGCTTTATATGTATGCAGAGATACAGAAAATTCTAAATGGTTCACAGCCTTTCAAATATCACTGCATGCATATTGTCTATGACCAGAATTAAAGAGGATATTGTATAGCTTTAATGACCATCCAGCTCTCTAGCTATTGTGTTAATTGTGGTTCAGATGGCATTAAGATTGAAAGAATAGGAGAATAATTACTCATTCTATTTAAATGCAGTTTTGCATGAAATTGTGTACACAGTTGCTTTTTAGAGTGTCACACCATTAATAATCCGGCAATTAGAAGGCACTTATTCGGCAGAACAGCTCATATGGGGCATCAGTGATAAAGTGAGGCATAAAATTGCTGTGATAACGTGAGGGAATTATAATTTTATAACACATGTAGGTGAAATAAGACAATTACAGCAGGGAGATTAAGAAGATTAACAACACATTTTAAAAGGTTAGGTTACTGATGCACTACATTGTATAACAGAACAATTTCTTGGCATAAATCCAATCTAATTATTTCTTGAAGTCTTATAACCGTAGAAAAGAGCGACAATATTTTTTATTGTTTAATGAAAGGACAAATGAGATTAAAACATTTTATTTTCAATTATGTGACTTTAAATGACTGACTTAATCATATTGCAATACAATGTAATATAAGACTTAATATATTGTATACTATACTATGAATAATTTTCTCTTGCTTAAGCAGCCATTTATTTAATTAAATAATAATGAACCCCAAGTTATCTATTATCATATAGCTGACATCCTTTTACTGTACTAATAACAAAAGCAGATAAAATTTAAATGATGAAAGAATGGTGCAACAAATGCAATAAACAAATAAAGGACAAAAACCTTCTTACCATTGGAACAGCCTTTGAGACGTGATCCTCTGGCTGGAGCTCTTTGTAGATCAGCCTTCACACGAGCCTTTAGTCCTCCATTGTCCTTCTGCATGGAGTTTAAAGCATCGCTGACTGAGTTCACTACTTTCACCATGTTTAGCTGACTGTCTGAAAGCAACTGGAAACACACCAACCCACACACATGCACGAACACCATAATTATGTAGGCATTGCAAGTACTTCACATAGACACATAGACAGAAAAGATAACCAAATCCTCTATTCTAGGGGTTTTTCACCCCTAAATTGTATCATGATGGGAGCGACGGGGTATTTGTAAATGCCCACTTCTAGCATGATTTTACCATCTCATGCCTTGCCTTGAATGAAGCTTTATTGTACTGCAGTCTTATAATATCCCAAATCCACCAAGTCTTTGCACCCCTCTTTGCTCACTGGCAGATTGACTTCTATTAACTAACAAAGTTAGATTATGCCACAGTATGTACCAGGTCTGCACAATAATCCTAAACAACAGCTAAAAAAATGTAACACTATTTATAAAACTCTTGAGTATGGTAGTATTGGTTATTGCTTCTTGTAAATTATAAAGAACACGAACTGAAACTGCTTTAATATATAGGACAACTGCATGCACCAAGATCACAGCAAGCTAGACATACTGTTAAATTTCCCTCAGAAGAATTGAGATCTGACCTATTTTAAAAGAAAACTGTTCTTGTGTGAACATCTTACTGGGTGGCTATGTACCTTATATAGTATAATAAATGAGCAGCTGCTGCTGCTAAATTTAAACAGGGGGTAAACATTGAAATTTTAAATTGTCCTTTAAACTTCTGTAAAGACCAGCGAGTCTAAAATATATATTATATAACACATCCACCCATCCATTATCTTCCGCTTTATCCTCTATTGGGGTCGCGCGGGGGGGTCCCCATGCCCATCCAGGGGAGAACGTTTCGGGCGCTGGGCAAAAACACCCAGGACAGGGCGCCAATAAATCGCTGGGCACACATTTACTCACACTCTATATGGGGCAATTTGGATAATTCAATCGACTTGATCCATGTTTTTTGGACTGTGGGAGGAAACCGGAGAACCCAGAGGAAACCCACGCGGACATGGGGAGAACATGGAAACTCCACCCAGATGGGGATTTGAACCGGGAATCCCTAGTGCTGAGAGGCGAATGTGCTAACCACTAAACCACCTATGGGGATAACCGCCTATATAACACATATTATAACAATTATTCATGTAATAGGGATAACACTTTGTTACAGGTATCACAAGTCAGGAAGCAGTATTATAAGGTAATAATTTCATACATCTAACACAGCCATTTTAATTATTTAAAAAAATAGTGAATAGTTTAAAAATAATTATAGAAAAAAGGTTTCTCATCCCAGCATTCTTAGTAATAAGCTTACAGTAAATAAGGTTTTATATTTAGAAAATATCCTTCTTTAATTCAATTAAAATTTTAATTAAAAATGCTATTGTTCTTCCAATAAATAAACTTATAAAATATAAATAAAATTAAAGGTCATCACGCTCTCTTTTTAGTTAATTTTAAGATGAGTCTGAATAGTCAACAAACTACTGTATGGTCACAATTCTTGTCAAAAGTTAGCAGATCCCAATCTTCATTTGTATTGGTATTTTATCATAGCATTGAGCACAGCTGATATGTTGCGATAAATATCATTCATTGTGATTCCCCTGCTTGTAAATGTGTGTAAATGTAGAAGGCTTATAAGTCAAAGCTTCTCACCTAAGAAGTAGAGTGTGTTAATCCCAAACACTAAGTCTAATTCAGGTTGAACTTTTTTTAAGGACTTAAGATGTTTGTAATTCACTTAGCAGTCGGTAGAACACTGCACTTACAAATCTGGTGATGTGGCATTAGTAGCAGCCAAACCGATAGAGCAGTGGTTCATAGTCTGTTTTTTTTTTTTTTGGGGAAACAAAGATCCCAGCCACAAATGAGTATTTAAGAAAAGACCCCTATTAAAAAAGAGTGAAGTGAATCATTGCAGATTTTATGCTTTTATTCCTTTCAAGACCGCTGCATATATGACTAAAACTTCAACAGGACACTTTTTTAACAAATGGAAGACAAAGACTCATGCACTTCCTATGATGTATGCTGCTCCCCCAGAGGGCCCAAACCCCAGGTTTAGAACCAAAGACAAAGAATATCCTTTTCAATGTGACATGAGCTTATACTAATGCTAAAATACAGTATAAGCGTGCAGTATTTATATAAAATTTTTGACAAATCAGTTGCATTGACACTCAAGACTGTATAATCAACACAGACACAGTATTAATTTATCACATTTAGGAAATTACATACATACTTCTTTAGATGAAAATGCCTTCAATGTCCAAATACAAGTCCTTTCTGAAATTCATTCATTTATCTTTCAAAGATTGAGGGAATAAGCTTTAGAGATTTACCTTTAGAGGTTTAAAAGGCATTTATTTCGAACTAGTCTTGGGATAACAAAAAAGTAATGCGTTAAAAAAGGACTCATGACTCAGTGCATTATTTGTGTTTATCTAAATATTTGTATTTTGTTGTCTGTTTCAAAACTACTATGTGATTTAAATTACTTCATTTAGGGCTTCATATTCTAGTGCACTTAACATCATGTGGCCTTCAGAACCAGATTAATTTGTTTTGGCATCATTACTGCTGGGTGTTAAAATTGTTTTGCAATAAAATTAGCTTCTGTAGCTTCCCATATTCAGAATACTTTATTAACCTCAGAGGGAAATTACTGCTGCAAATCAGGTAAAGGTACTAGGAATTGTAAAGGCCAGAAAAGTAAAATGCACTGACATGTTTCTGGACCTTACAGCTCTTGGCACTGGCATTTGGTCATGTGACATACATAGTGTGAACAGCTACTTTAAATGTATTAAGACGTTCGACCATAAAGCCTAATACTACAAGGAAAATCATATTTTACAAGCATCAATCCACGGATAAAAACATTCAAACTTTATATTCACTAGCTTAAACTGTTGTCACCTAAAATAAAAAGGTATAATGTTTGATGCTGCTTGTGCCAAATTCTGTCCCTACTATTATCATGGTGCATCCCTAATTTTGATTAAAGTTTGATATAGTTTCCTTTTTAATGGACAAATTTCCCCTTTAAAAAATATGAAGTGTAAGCATCATGAACTATATAGTGTATTACTATAATACTAACATAGCATATAGTAGGTTACGTCATGTATTGAGAATGTATTAATCTTGAGACCACAGCTTGGTATGGCATTTCAAAAAAGTGCATTTATAATATGATGACAAAAATGAATGACTAATTATTTTTATAAAAGTCAAGTAATTTTTTCTTTTTTATGCAGATTTGGTGAAATCACTTTTTTTTCTGGGCCATGGTTCCAAAATTCAGTGTAAGAACGAAGCAAGACCAAAAAACATGCTTTTAATTAAATACCTAAAATGATTAGTATATTGACAAATGTAAAACAGATAGATAAATAGAGCAAAGCTGACTTTTTGTACTACGGTACAACAGGCAATCTCTTCATCTGCCTGCATCTGAGTAACTCAGGTAAATCAATCTATTTATATTTATATATATCATCTCACAGCGATGGATTGGCGCCCTGTCCTGGGTCTATCTGCCCAGCGCCCGAAACGTTCTCCCCTGGATGGGCATGGGGAACCCCACCGCGACCCTAATAGAGGATAAAGCGGGAGATAATGAATGAATGAATATATTATCTCATTTCATTATCTTCTGTTTAATTCTACACTAAAGAATAAGGTAAAGGTGGGTTTGCCATGCCCATCCAGGGAAGAACAGACGTAATCTGTTGTGATGGATAGGAGGTATATTAGGTAAATGTTAACAATTGCCATTCATTTACAGGACATATGTAATGATCACTCTTTTAGTAAGCAGTAAAAAAAGACAGCAAGAAAACAGGAGGGGGAGAGAGAGCTTGATCTGTGCAATCTTATGTACTTTTGTGTGCATTTAAAATCACATTTTGGCAAATAAAAGCCATTAAGTTGCTTCACTCGCCTGTTTCCTGTATACAGTATTATATTTGGAAATGCTGCTTTAGTCAATGGTGCTAAGGTTCATGCTACATTCTGTTAAGTTTCATTGCCAGAACAGCTGTTGTTAGAATGGTTACCCACCTGTACAAGCTTGCCTTGTTCAGTCTGAAGTGTGCTAAGGTCCTCTCCCAGAAGGTTCTGTCCTCGTCTTAGAGACTCGTAGTCCATCTTTAGTTGGCCAGCATGAGCCGAAAGTTTTGCTACCTCTTCTGCGAGAGTGACCAGTAGAGCACGGTCCTGACCTTTGACAGACTTGAGGTCTGAGTCATGATCCGTAAGTGAGTGTAGCAGTGAAGTCTGCACTCCCTCCAATCGTAGAAAGTTATTGTTATAATCAGGACAGTTAGGGTCTATAAATATGTTGATACGTGAACCGTCACCCCTCTCTACTGTCACCAGGGCATTAGCCTCATCTTTATTGGTAGTAATATGAGGTGGACCATCTAAAATGGGTGGAGACTGTGAGTGGTTCAAGAAGAGGATGGTGCCTGTTACTGTAATAGCAAGAAGGACCGCCAAAAAGAGTAGAATAGTGCAAAGCAGATAGCTGCAGCTCATCCTCTGCAAAAGAAGATAGTAATAACAATTAAATACAAAAAGAAAATGGAAAAAAATTGGAAAAAAAGACTTTAAAAAAATGTACAACATATAGTATAAAACAACAAACAATATACAACCAATGCAATCATTTCACATACAAACTTTACAACTATTACAACATTTTATTACATAAAAAAATACAAATGATATTTTTTTCTTGATCAGTTCATATGTGCATCAACCCCACATCACCACACACCGCCAAAAAAAGAAATAATCAACCACACAGCCCACCTGCAGATTACCTCACTCAGCCTTTCATTCACAAAGGAAAATGAAGCCGATTACACCCTTTCGCCACATTGTGTTTTTAATCTATGCCATTATTTCACAACAGCTATTATATTAACATCTATATTTACTTATATATTGTGTTAAAATTTAGTTAAATACATGATTACTACATAATATTAGAGGTTTCAATATAAGTGAACTTTTTTAAAAATTGTAGGTTTCTGTCAGTGTTTACACATTTATTTTTTAACATTTAATTATATAACCTAAGGGTCATTTTCTGCTGAAATTATAATAACAAAATTTAATGTGTAGTGCTGTTTTTTCAAGGCTTCTTAAGTTAATAAAAAAAAAACAATTAGATCTTTAACAGCAATAAGATAGTAGTTCCTGTTTGGGTGATTTCTTGTTTATGAGTCTGCTATAAAAGAAACATTTTAAAAGCACAGCAGAACCACAAAGCAACACATTGAATGTAATTATTGTAAATGTGACATGTTCACTTTGAAACATACATTAATCTTTTGTTCCCTTAGGGTTCAAAGTCAACTAGCAGCTGTTTCATTTATATATAAATGGAAAACAACAGTACAAGATTTATATTGTGATTTTCTCCTAAAAAGAGTTAAACTGGGAAAATACTTTTTGTCCTAACATTGTATATGTTTTCTATTGAGAGTTTTACTTTGAATTTACTTTACTTTTTTTTTTGACAAAGATGTCTTCTGAAAAAGATGCCTGAAGATACTAACTACAAATATAAACACACACACACACACACACACACACACACACACACATTTAGTTGAGACTTTTTAAGGTGCAGAACATATTTTACTTCATTTTGTCCATGTTATTGTCATCAGAAAATACAGTCTTAAAAGTCTTGACATACAATACAAAATTAAATGGTAAAAAAATAAATAAAAAAGGACAAATAACACTTTTTCAAAACTTTTTCAAAACATGCAGAAAATAACTACTTTTATGGCTTAGGTTCAAAATACACAATCATAATATTTAATAAGCTTTAAAGTTATATTTTAAATAGACACAATTCAAGGTCTTAATACAGTACAGCTTTTAGCAGATGATCTAATGCAGAGCAGCACAAGCATAGAATAATACAAAAATACTTATAGAGTTACAGACCGTATAAAGATTTGAAGCTTAGCAATTGTTAAATCAGAATATGATTCTGATACTTTATAAGTATCAATAGTTCAGTACAATAAAAACTTAACTTACCAAAAGATTAACTAAAAAAAAAGCAACTTACCATTTTCATGTAAGTGAACTATTTCCAATAATTAGCTTTTTCACGAGAAGAGGATAATTGTTTGGCTGATAAGATTTTAGACTATTCACCAGTAGTATTATTAAATATTAATTTTGTAAAGCTGCCATTGCTATGATTTGAGCAAAATCCTTAAAGCGAGTATTTAATTAACAATACCTTTTTTGTAATGTAGCTACCCAATGGGGAGAACATTTTTGCAAATAGAATTTCTTTTGAAGAGAAAATTGCAATGATACAATTATCAATCATGCTGAAGACAACGGACCTTTGAAAAATTATTATGGATTAAGTGCTTGAGTATCCTTGAAAATTTTATCAAGTTTATCCAATGAAAAACAATCCGAGTTGAAAATTTCAGCTGGTCTAGAAAATCAAGTTCATGTAAGTAACCCCACCATTTGATTGAAAGTTCAATGATGTTCTAAACATCCATCAATCCATCCAGGAGAGAACGTCTCGGACGCTGGGCAGATACACCGAGGACAGGGCACCAATCTATCACTGGGCACATACTCACTCACACAAACACACTCTATATGGGGCAATTTGGAGAACTCAATTGACTTGATCCATGTTTTTGGACTATGGGAGGAAACCAGAGAACCCGGAGGAAACCCACATGGACTCCACCCAGATGGGGATTCGAACTGGGAATCCCTAGCGCTGAGAGGCGAACATGCTAACCACTAAGCAACTGTGCCGCCCAAAAGTACATTAGTGTTTGCAAATGTGTCTTGTGTTGCACCAGGGTCCTAAAGCACATTATTTTTAGTATGTACATATAAATTGCAGAAATGACAATAAAGCCTCTGGAACTAGGACACCTGGAATGGATTATTAGTTGTAAATGCAATTAATTATTGAAATTCTTCTTGTTGTGTAAAATTTTTAGCATTTTTAATACATCTTATGAACTGAAGCAAATGACAGTTTGTGTGTGTGTGTGTGTGTGTGTGTGTGTGTGTGTGTGTGTGTGTGTGTGTGTGTTTCAGAGTGTGGGTGCGTGGGCAAGTCTTTACCTTGGGTGCTGTTTGCCTGACTGAGTCTGAGTCAGACCAACGGTGTTTTATCTGTGACGAGCTGGGCATACACTCACTAAAGGGCTGCATTAAAAAAAGAGGTTGGTTACTTAACTGGTCTAATAAAAGGAAACAGTAAAACTATAGTCAATTCACAGAAACTGCAAAAAAATATGATATCAACTACAAGAAAAAAAAAACAAAGATTTGTGTCTAAAATGGTAACTAGGGATTTATTGTAAGTTGATAAATTCCCTTTTCCAGACAATCTACATGCTCTTATTTCACACACACACACACACACACACACACACACACACACACACACACACACACACACACTCAGACACACACACACACAAAGTAGGCTTACAGTTCTTCCCTAAGCACCTCAGATCTGATTTGCCTCCTTATGTTCCAGCCAATAAAGATGAAACTATTCCATTAGCATTAAAGCTTAATGGCATGAGAATTGGATCAAAGAGCATTAGGCTACATTGCTAAGGAAGCGCATGTTTGAGTCTTAAAGGACGTTGCAGCGGTACAAAACGTGGACTGGGTATTTTGCAGAGAATTGAGTTCTGTAGATGATTCTGAATGAAGTACTAGGATTTTTACTGGTCTATGTGTCATCATCTTTGCCTTTAACAGTACTGCTTTAACAGTAAAACTTAATTTTGACATATCATAGTACCATTAGGTTAGCAAATTCATCTCATCTCATCTCATCTCATCATCTTCTGCTTAATCCTATACTAGAGGCTAGGGTCGCTGGGGGTTCCTCATGCCCATCCAGGCCATTTTGATGCCGAGCAAATACAGCCAGGACCGGGTGCCAATCCATCGCTGGGCACACACTCACTCACACAGATACACACATTTTATGGGGACAATTTAAAAAGGGCAATTTAAAGAAGCAAATTTTCCATGTTTTTGGACTGTGATAGGAAACTGGAGAACGCAGATCCAGACTCGAACCTGGATTCCCATCACTGAGAGGGAAACATACTAACCACTAAGACACAGTGCAACCCAAGTTACCAAATTAGCAAGATTTGATACTCTTACATTTTGGTATTATGCCTACACTTAATTAGCAACCTTTTATTATTTCACATTGTATTTAAATATCACTTTTGTCTGCAAAATCCTTTCATATTAGATTGCACAGATTAGAAAAAACAAATGAATATACGACTCCAAATCTGAACACAATTGCAACAGCATAGAAAGTATAAAAATATGCATATAATATAAACCCACAGATCTTACATTTACTTTGTCTTTTATTTTATTGCAGACAACATGAACCTGAGATATTCCATGTGTTGTCTGGTTAACTTCTTTTCATTTGTTAATAAACATCCATTTCTGCTTTTCAGACCTGCAACACATTCCAAAAAAGTTGGCACTTTGTAATGCTGCCATTCCTTTTCACCACACTTCTTTCACACTTCATCACACAACATTTAGTCACAGACGATAGCAGTTATTTAAGTGTTATTTTTTCCATTATTCTTGCAAACATGCCTTCAGATGTACAGGGTTGCCTTTTGTGGATTTTTTGTTTCAAAATCTTCATACAGTCTCTGTTGGGGACAGATCAGAACTACATTCTCTTTTCACAGCTATGCCTTTGTAATGTGTGCAGCATGTGGTTTTTGCTTGTCTTGGTGAAAAATGCATGGACGTTCCTGAAAAATATGACGTCTTGAAGGCAGCATATGTTGCTCTAAGATCACAGAGTATCTTTCTGCAATTATACTGCTATCACAGAAGTGTAAATTGCCTTTGTTAAGGGTACAGACACAGCCTCATGCCATGACAGTCTCTGGCTTTTGGTCTTGCTTTTTTCGGAGTTGTAGTTGCTAATAACAGCCTGGATGTTTTTTTGTTTTGGTCCAGTGCACAAAGCATCCATTCTTTTCCAATAAAGACCTGGAAAACCGACTCATCTGACCACGGTACACATTTCTAATTATCTGAAATGCCCCATTATAACGCAGAGAACCTGATGCCACATCTTGCCCCTACCTTTTTATTTTAAATTCAATTTATCAAGTTAATTAAATTATACAGACTTTATTAGGCTCAGTTATTCAAGCACACAGGTTCGTATATCAGTGTTTTGCTGGTGTTACCCAGCTATACATCATTTAGCACAGATGACACAACAATTTCTGCTGACATATCAACCTGTCTGTTTAAATGAAGACTTGTCATTTTCATCTTAATTAGAAAAAAAAGAGCTCTGGGTCATTCCAGAAAAGCCTAATTTTATTACAACTTAAAAATACACAACATCAAACTTCCACATTTATTTTATACATCATGATGATCAAACAATTTCTGACTGAGCATGTTGCACAGCTGTCATCCCTCGACTTGACTTGTGCAATGTACTGTTTGCTGTATTTCAATTTTGTACGATCAAGTCTGTATGACTGATCAAAAACTTTACAGATTGCCTGCCATTCAAATATCCCCAGTTAGTCAGTATAAATTCTTTGCTAGTGGGGAAAGCACCTAAAAATGTCAAATGCCAAAAGAATAAATATTAAAAAAATAATGAAGATGTGAGGGGTGGCACAGCTGCCTAGTGGTTAGCACGTTTGCCTCGAGCCATGTGTGCTGGGGATCCAGGTTGGTTCGTGGGGGATTTCTCCGGGTTCTCAGGTTTTCTTCCTCAGTCCAAAACATGGATTCAAGGTGAATTGGCTGGTTTAAATTATCCATATCTAATTTGTCATAACAACTGTCAATGGAAACTATAACCATGAACTCATGGAATATTTGAATTCATGCCGACAATCTAAGTAAAACATTGAAATCATAGCTTCCAATTTCCGTGACTTACTTAACATCAACTTATAATGTTTCCTATTACTACTTATTGCCCCCACATGTAAGTATGCACTCTGCAACGTTAGGCATGCTCCTGATAAGACAGTGGATGATGTCCTGGACATTAGGACATCAGTCAGCTCCGGGACAGTCTGTAACACGACTTGGTGAGTTGGATTCAGGTCTGTGGAACATATGTGCCAATTAATAGCATCAATGCTTTCATTGTCCAGGGACTATCTTAACGTCCTGGCAACATGAGGCCAAGCATTGTCCTGCACCAGGAGGAACCCAGGGCCCACTGAACCAGCATAAGCTCAGACAATGACTCTGATGAATAAATCTCAGTACCAAACAGCATTCTGGATAGTGTTGACCTACACGTGAGATTTATGCAACCCCACAAGAGTATGACTTCTCAGACCAACACAGATCCACCTCCTAACCAACATGTGCTTTCCTATGGTTATAAGGTTAGTAGAGCTTTTTTTTGCATACGGTTTCTAAGACAAACAGGCATTAAAATAGTCTTTGTTGGGTTGCCTGTTTTGCTGTTTTTTTCTTTTGTTATATAATCTTTTAGCTCCGAGAGAATTCTTGATTTTGTCAACTGAGCAGGTCTAAAACATTGTCTGAATCTTAATCCTGTTAACTCTGTCTATGATGAGTGCCTGTCTAAATCTGTTCATGCTTATTACCTGTAGGACTGAGCTGCTCATGCAGCAGGGGATGTGCTCCAGAATCTACCAACACACAAAAGGCCGCTTTGTGCCTGTCGGCACCGAAACATTTGCTCTTATCCCTGTTTGCATGAAATATGACACATCCATGCCTGTTAGCATGCCAGTAGCTTTTCAAAGAGAAAACAATGTTTGAATCTTTAAATCTCTTTTGAATCCTTGTATGTTTGGACTGAATCACTAAACTTTTAAATTCTTCTGATATAGACTGATCTGAGCAGAAAATGTTTAAGAACTTGGTAAACATTCTGCTTTCCCAAATTATTTATTTTGTGTGCTATTTTAAGTCTTGTAGTCTTTTTCTTGTTTATTTATGGACATCTGCTATAGCCTTGTATTGCCTGGTACTGCTCAGTCACCTGTTTTTTGTTTTAATCAGGGTGTTTGTTGTTCTTGACTGTCCAGTTAAGCATTTAAAAGCCACTTTTCTTTTGATTTCTATTTTCTGCCTGTATGTCTGTCTCTCTCTACTTTATCTTCCGCTTTATCCTCTATTAGGATTGCGGGGGGTAGTTCCCACTCGCTCTCACAGACACACTCTATATGGGGCAATTTGGAGAACTCAATTGACCTTGATCCATGTTTTTGGACTGTGGGAGGAAACCGGAGAACCCGGAGGAAACCCACGCGGACACAGGGACAACATGGAAACTCGAACCAGAAACTCTATCTATCTATCTATCTATCTATACATACATAACAATTGTTTTGCCTAAAATAGTGAGAAGGCCAATGGTATAAAGTACTGCTTGGCTACTATTTTTAGAAAGGACCAAAAAATATGGTTATGATCAAAGGACAAGCTGAATACATAACTGACAAACCTAATTTAAAAAATATGTCCATTATATGTGCACACAAACACAAAGACACACAAACCTAATGATAATTGTAAACAATGCAACCACAAAGTTCTTGCACAAATACCCCTAGGAGAGGCTTTCAGTTTCTCTCATATAAATGCTTCTTTGGTCAGCTTGTACAAGGCCTTCATGTTATTTGGCTAATTTTAAAGCAAAGATGTGCATCTTGAGCACAGATGTTTTGTCAATAGCGTTTAGTCACAGCTGTTTTTGACAATCATGCTTTAATGAGACATGGCTTTGCCAAGTTTCACTTGGGATTACAAAGTTTCAGGGCAATTGCCCCTTTCATTGCAATTTAAATTCTTCCACCCTAATTAACTTTATGTATACACATAAAAGGTAAATACCTCATCATTTCAATTATGAAATTAGTTTTATGCGGTGTGGGTAGCAATTTAAAATTAAATGAACTTGCATCAGAAGGCTGTAGCACTGGTGCCTCACAGTGCCAGACCTAGTAGTTTCAGATTTATAGTGAGGATGTCGGGGTCCTTCTTTGGGTATTTTGCAAGTTTGCTCAGTTTTTAAGTAGCCATCCTCCACAAATCTATGTTTTCATAAACTGACATTTAAGTGAGATGAATTGAACTAAATTGCTTCTCGATATGAATATGTGTACTCATGTGTTTACAAACTGTCCAGGGCATATCCTTTGCACATGCACAAAAAGCAATAGGATAGGCTGCAGACACTCCCTAAGCAAACATCCACGACCCAAAATAATTAGCTTAAAAATGCATAAATGAATAATATGCATGAGCCCATGGACTATAAAATATTTTTTTTTACGTAAAATATTAATTATTACATAAGATTACATAAGAAAAAAAACTTTCCACTCTCTAAGGCATAAAGATGGTTACATTAGATTTTTACCAACAATAAGTTATTTTTTGTTTCTACAAATAAAAATGGCAGCTTTTAAAAGTGGGATTTCAATAAGTAAACACCATCAACTTATCCCAGTTTTAGCATCATCATGTACAAACATGTTAATCCTCATTTTAAGTATATAATTAAAGCATTAAACCAATCCATCTGTCTGAGGATGTAACATGCTAACATGATTTATTTGGCAGGAATTTGTACTGTTCTCATAGATTTTGTGACATAAAAGATTAATCCATCCATCTATCCATCCATTATCTCCCACTTAATCCATTTCTGGCACTGGGCAGATATACACAGAACAAGGTGCCAATCTATCACTGGGCACACACTCACACAAACTAACACACTCTACAGTATATGGGGCAATTTGGAGCATTCAGATTACCTTGATCCATGTTTTTGGAATATGGGAGGAAACCGGAGAACCCAGAGGAAACCAACGCGGACACGGGAGAAACTCCACCCAGATTGGGATTCGAACCGTGAATCCCCAGCTCTGAGAGGCGAACGTGCTAACCACAAAGCCACCCAACATAAAAAATTAGTCTATCAAAATGTGGTTTGCACAGAGGCCCTGTTTTTAGACATTGTGTTACATACTCCAGCCAGGATTTATAAAGAAATAGATTCATGCTAAATGATCTTATAGCCTGATGAGTCTAATTACAATACATTCGACTGAGACCCCAATTATTTAATTAAAAAATTTCAAATTTAATACATCCATTTAAGTTTTGTGTTTGGCCCAATTACGCTTTTTAAGACCTTATATAGAAGTTTTACAAGATCTTTTCCATTACCAATAGATTCTCTGATTCAGCAACTTATATTAATCTATATGTGCCACAGATAATCTTTGTGTTTCAGCCATAGCCCCTGCTTAAAATGCACAGGCACAGAAAAAGATGCACAAAGCATTATGTTCAGTTTTAGGAGCTCAGTGTTCAGGATGTTACTGTCAGAAAATTGCAACAAATCTCTATCCTTTTATATCACAAGCAATTACCTGTACTGTTATTTATAAGTGAAAACATTCATTCATTCATTCATTCATTCATTCATTATCTCCTGCTTTATCCTATATTAGGGTCACGGGGGGGTTCCCCATGCCCATCCAGGGGAGAATATTTCGGGCACTGGGCAGATAGACCCAGGACAGGGTGCAAATATATCGCTGGGCACACACTCACACACACAGACACGCACACATACACACTCTATATGGGGCAATTTAGAGAACTCAATTGACTTGATCCATGTTTTTGGACTGTGGGAGGAAACCAGAGAACCCGGAGGAAACCCACGCAGACACGGGGAGAACATGGAAACTCCACCCAAATGGGGATTCGAACCGGGAATCCCTAGTGTCGAGAGGAGAACGTGCTATCCACTAAGCCACCGTGCCGCTAAGTGAAAACATACTCCAGCAAAATAGTTAGTCAGCTAAGAGTTTTGCAAATTACTTCAATATGAAGGTGTACTGTATATCTGAGAATATTAAAAAGTCTAAAGTTTGTATCTCCAACTGCAAGATGTTTTTAAATGCATTGTATCCTGTACAAAATATCAATATTACAGTCTATTTGAAAATAAAGCATTGGCTGGATTTTTAACCAGCACTAGATCCTCAGTTCCTTTTTGTGGTAATATTAAGTGAATTTCTGCAGTCATGTATCAAGTCTTGTGGACAGTCTTCCCAGAAGAGTAAAGGATTTTATTGCAGCAAAAAGGAAACCAAATCAATTAAAACACAACTGAATTGAAATCAATAATATTTAGGTATTTAATATTTTAAATATCATACTAATCTAATTGTCACAAGATTCACATAAAACAGCAATTAGTCACTCACATTGTTGTTATCCCAATTTCAGTGGTACTTTATCTCATATCCACCCACCCACCCCCACCCCCCAATAACGAATGAAGATAAATAATGAATGAAGATTCTAGAATTTGGCCTTAAAGTACCCATCTATGGTAGATATTACAGCTGAAACCATTCAGGGTATTCTTTATACAACAGAATTCAGCCATTCATTAACACCATCACAAATCCCATCCATGCTGAGAAACTACATATTTAGGAACCATCCTTCTCAACTGTAGTGACTTGACAGCACAGTGTGATGTACCAAATATTTAAAATTGAAATATCTTTGTTATCTCATATCGTTTCAGGTTTGAACTTGTGGCCGGTTTTAAGACTTTTCAGTCTTATTACTGTAAACCTAAAATCCTTACCTTATTTTCTGCTGTATTTAATTGTATTCATTTCACAAATCCAGACTCTTACTCATACTAATGTTAAGTCCTGACTTGGTGATTCTTTGTTGAATAATTTGTATCATGAATTGCCTTCACAATCATAAAGGCCTTTTTTTAATTAATGAGCTAACCTTACTATCTAATTAAATTAATAAGACATTAAAAGCATAAACAAAATTGTGACTCCAAACAAATTATATACTGTATATATAGAGAGTATGAGAGCGAGAGAGCAAGAGAGTGAAAGTGAGAGAATGAGAGAGAAAATGAGATCTGACCAACGCATTTAGAAAAGTAACTTTATTACATAAACGTCTTTGTTGCTACCTGTTATGGCCATTTTACCAAATCCACTATACAGTACAGTTCAAAACATTATCAATACACTTAAAACAACACCACAAAGCTTAAGTCACTGCAGTGCTGAGAATTATCCACAACCCAAATGATACCACAGCTGTCTCATGGGAACACTGACCATTAGAGAACACATTAAAGGAAAATTAACAAAGTATACAGAGAAAAAGATGGAATAAGTGCTAATGGACTAATCTATATAGTTTTGAAAATGGTCAAAGGGATAAAAAGTGTAGAAATGAGATGGTTTAATTTTTAATATTACTATTATTAATTATTGTTCAACATTAGCATTTTGAAAGGTCAGTGGACATTTTAAAGCATGACATCTTGCTTTTATATCTAAATTGTGCAACCCCTTTGCAGCAAATGTATTTTTTTTCCCTACCACTGCACCCTGCTTTTTATATATTAAGCATGCAATAAATCTATGAACAGCCTATAAGCATAAATATCAGCCATGCTGTAAATTTACATAAATAATTTTTCATCTACTGTGGTAAAATACTGTCATGATGATAATTTTGATATGTTTAGCCGAATAAAACATGTAAACCATTTTGTAAATGTCTATATAATGCTTAAGTAGGGACTGTAGGGTAGCAACTGGTCTTACAGCCAGAGGTAACCTACCACAATAGTTAAAATCAAAAATATTCTCTAATGTTCTCCAATGTTAATAATATGATCAGGTTTAAATATAAAAAGATAGTCAAAGAGAATTTATAATGAAAATTAGAATGGTTTTATATAGTCAAACTTTTTTAAATTACCTGTTCGATATGTCCAGTTGTGATTTAATGACAGGGATGAGTCTGCAAGAATATGTGAAGGAGTTCCTGGGACATTTTAAGCGTGCAACATCGGCATTTATCTGGCTCTCCTCACAGAAGGCAGTGCGGCTAAAGCTGCTTTTAATGAGGGAAGCTTAGCAAGTGGCCAAAGAATTACTGGCAGCCAGGATGCTAAAGTACCCACACCTCCAATGCACAAATCCCTTGCTTCCCTCCCTCCATCTGCTGCCATCTTTCCCATGTTCTTCCCTTCCCCACATGTTCTCCACAAGTTTTGGCAACATATAAATATGTTTCTGGTTTCTATCATTTCAGCACCATGGCATTTTTTTTGTGTTTAAGTGGGTAAGTCAAGTATCACAACATTGAGAGGGTGAAGCCTGGGCCATCTTGCTGGTGCTATAAAAATCCCAGGCACTTCCAGGACCAAATGCCTCACAGTAGAGGTTGGAACATTGGTCAGACTTCCTGAGGCACCTTAATATGCCCCAGATGAGCTGAGAGATGCCCCTCAATTGTGTAATTCAGAATAGAACAGAGTGCAAACAACATTAGTAAGAAAGTTAAGGACAATGATGGTAAGTACTGTAATTTGCACTTGCTACCAAATTCATTTAAATAAAGAAATTCATTAAAGAAATTCATTTAAATAAAGGTGGTTATTTTATGTCTTTCCCATTTACAAACAATAATGGTCAAAATGTTACATTCTAAAAAGAATGAAGATAGATGGATGTTGTGCCTGTTTTAGAAGCTAGAAGTTTTGGGTTTGTGGTTGTCACTCTCAAATCACTCATCTGGTAAGTACAGAGCATAGTTTTTAGTGACAACTGTTTCCAGAGAGGGTTATTGGTAGCATCCCATTTGGACCATTTTTTTTTTTTCAATCAGGGATGCTACCGTCAACAGTAAGCTTTGTGTCTGAAAAGGTTGAGGCACTTGATGACAGGAGAGTGATTTGTACTTCGGAAAGTGGGAGTGAGGGAGTGTAGTGGGCTGCTTGAATTTATTTAAGGTTAAATGGATGTCATAAACCTGCTAACCTACATTATAAAAAGAAAATGTCATAAACATGACTGTGATAGGTAGCTGTGTTTGCAGATAAATACCAGGTAAGTCTTAATTTTGGTATTTCTAACTTGTATTTCCCCACAGGAAATGCTATACACATTTTTTTTTCTCTAAATGTACGTACTCTGCTGTCTTGCAGTATAACTATAGGCAAAATTATAAACAGTGAGTAACTACCTCTATGGGTTTAATGACTTATTTAAATTTATAATTCTTGTTAAACTGTATAACTGATCACCTGGCAATTTGATGAATTTTTTGCAAAAACGTTTGTACATACAAATGTGAGTCACCACACACAAGATGATGTAACAGCTATTGCAGTCAAAATGATGTGATTTTTTTTTCAAGAAGGCATTTGATCTGAAGTACACATTCAAAAAATCAATTGTCCATAAAAATTTTTTTTTTTTAAAAGTCCCATGGTCTTCGTGTTCAACACTTTAACAACAATGATTCAGCCTAGGAGGCTTTATGAAGACACACAGAAGTCAGTAAGACAGTCAAATAACCAGAAGTGATGTAAATGAACATTTTTGCGTTTTTCGACTTTTATCTCTCAGTTAGTTTTATTTCTTTTCTGAATGCGTTCCACCATTCAAACCCAGCATGAGTTGATCCTGGGGCTATGCTTCCTCATCCCCTTCTGATTGATTTGACATTTTGAATTATTTAACACTTGAATGTGGAATAACATCTTGCACCACTCGTTTATTCATATGCTCCATTTTCCTTTACTCTACTCGTTGCTTCCCTACCTCCTGTGGGTGAAGAAATTGCTCCATGTCAATTGGATTGACTTTAGATTTAATCTAAATAATTAATTTGTTGAGTAATTTTTAAGCATAAAGATATTCCATAGGTGGGGATTAGGAATAACTTTTTCTTGAGACTTTATTTTAATTATCTAACTGTCTTCGGCACAGGTGCAATTAAAAAGTTATTTCGATACTGATTTATTAGGCTCTGTCTTGTGTGTGTGTGTGTGTGTGTGTGTGTGTGTGTCTTAGTGTGCTTGCCTTTCTGAATGTGTATGTTTGTTGTAAACTGTGGGCTGTGATAAATCCCATGCCTCTTATTGTAATTAGTTCGGTGATTAACCTTGACACAACTGATCACATCAGTCTGCCCTAATGATGCCATTATCACTCAGATAGAACAAAAACACTATCAGGAAAGACAGGGAGAACAAAAACAAGGTCCAGGATTTAGAAAAGTTTAAAAGAATGCTGCATTCTGGGTACATGCTTATGCTTGGTCAAGCTCATGTGTGCTGTGTTGTACTGTTATGTGCTGCCACAAAATGTGGTTAAAAGAGCCATTGTTCCGACCGACTTGGACCACTGTGGATCATCTATTTTGAAAAAGGTCAAGGGACACTCGACCCTGGCTGACCACCCAGTTTCTGGGGAGAGGAGTGCTATAAGCTTTCAAGGCTTATACCGTTGACAGTAAGGTGGACAGCGCTCACATCCTAACAACGGTTTCTAACTTTGCTTTTGTCATGGTTAATGCTGACGCTGATCTCAGATCAGGTAGATACCACTATTACTTTATTTCACTTTTCAATTATTTTTGTAATGGTGGATGCTATGCATTTCCTCCCACAGTCTAAAACATGGATTCAAGGTGACTTGGCTGCTCCAAATTGCCCCTATTCTGTGTGTGTGTGTGTGTGTGTGTCTGAGTGTGTGCCTAGCAAATGATTGGCACTGAGTTTATAAAATTGTGAAGAGCCCTTTATACATGTCAACCATTCTTTTTTCACTTTTACTACTTTATAATTAGCTTTAATGTACCACAAAGTTGAGTGCCATGTATTTTTTGTGATTTTGAGTTAAACTAATAAAAGAGTTTAATACACTAATTTCCTCACCATGACACTATTCATGTTCATTTGTTTTTACTATAAACCCAAATGTGAGTGAAATCAGTAATCCTTTTTTTAACAAGTGAGAATGATTGAGACTCTAAAATCATTTTTTTTTTATTAACCAGTAACCATTCTATAAGTATCAGACGTTGGTGTATTGTAAAACATAAAACAAACAGACAAACAGCTCACAGTCCTTCAATTTAAAAAGTATTAAACCTTGGTGTAATCATTTATTTAAAAAAGGGTGGATTCTCCACTAAAACGACGATACAACTTTGCTGATTCATAATAACTTCTGTAATCAATCGACAAATGTGTTTACATTTAAATATCATGATGGATTAGGTTTTTAAATTTAGTTTAGCTTAAGGACTCCTTGTTGATTTCAAAATGTAAATGTATATATGTGATCTTCTTTTGTACTAATTCTTTGTTTGAAGAACCATTTACAAGACAGCCAGTCGTTTAAAAACCACCTCCATTCATTATTGAGATGGTGATTAGTTTTATACTACTGGAGCGTTAATGAACCTGCTCAGAAGAGACATATGCAAAAGTAGACATTATGTTATTTTATATATATATGAAAAACAATCCACTGGAACGCTCTAGAAGAGTGGTAATGAAGGTGTCAAACTGCACTCAAATCTACAATGGCAGGGCTATTATGTTAAATGTACTTAAGCTGCACTACCTACGTTTATTTATAGAATATTCCAGTCACTGAAATGAATAATACATGCTGCTGCTAGAACGTTTTTGTGTAGCTTTTGTAAGAGAAATTCCATACAGCATTTAAAAAAAAAATTACTTTATTTACAATGTGTTTCAATTGATGCCCCTCAAGTTACATTACATTTACATTGTGAATGCATTTGTTGTCATTAGGAAGGTAAACTAACACCATAGTGAGATCAAAGTGGAAATCATTACTAGTGCGCAGAGAGAGCTAGAATGAGTAGATCAATGGATTGTCCAGAAGGCCAATATCAGTGCTATGGGTTTGATGCTGGACCATACTTATCCCCCAATCTCCAATACTTCTCCAACTTAAAACAGAAATCGCTGTTTATAACTCTATAACCAAACTTGTAAAATCCACTAATCCACTAATTTGACTAAAAGTTGCTAGTTTACTAATTTTACTCTCCTTTGTGTACTCATTTTCCTTCTCCATAGCTCATCTGAATTGTTTCTTTGGGCTGTTTGGCTTATATTAATGTAAATAATTGTAACTGAACGTTGTTATTGTGTTTTGGCCTGTCCTATTGCCTTGCTGAGCTTGAAGTACTTTTTAAATGCTTTTAATTATTTAATTTGGATTTATTCCAAGGATTTCTGCAGCCTACATTATCCAGGATTTCACCCAGCAAACATTATGGAGATTTATTACTTCATCTTTGCACAGGAAGCTAGTAAAATTCACTCGAGCTGTAATTACATCTGTTCATAGATATTTTAAGATTTAAAGTTGACCTAATTAGCTAATTATGTAATTCAAGACTTTAATTAAAATAGTAAATTCAGTATTTTTAACTGTAATGTTTTAAATGTTTTGACTGTAAGTATTGAATTACTAATTACTATTTGAAGCATTGACACATGGCTAATGTCCCACCTGTGTCACATTTTTTTGTCACTCAGTGTAATCACTAAAAAGTATTGGCTTATCTGCCTTTACACACATATGAACTTCAAAGATATTCTATTCTGAATTAATAGGGTTTAATATGATGTCCTATCCTTTGCATCTATAACAGCATTACCTTTCCACAAGGTTTGGGAGTGTTTATTGAAATTTTCCACCATTCATCCAAAACTGTATTTATGAGGTCAAATACTGATGTAGGATGAGAGGGCCTGGCTAACAGCCTCTGCTCTAATTCATCCCAAAGGTGTTCTATGTGATTGAGGTCAGGACTTCAGGCATCAACTTTTTCCACATCAAACTTGTTCATCCATGTCTTTATAAACTTTTCTCTATAAACATTTCTCATATTTTATGTTCTATGTCTTGACATGATGCGTGGACTTCAGTAAAACGCTGTATATGACTTCATATATTTGCCATGACTTTAAAACCAACTGTCTCGAATCTGAACTCCCAGTCGTCTCACAAAACTACTCTGGCATCGTCCTTCAGCTTGTTCCATCACAAACAAGAAAGGACTCAGAAATGACCCTGATGCAGCATTACCTCCATTTTAAACCCATCTGACATTCCTACTGCTCTTTTTAACGTCATCACAATGTCACTATACATATTCTGCATCATCTTCACATTCTCTGCCATTCCTAATTTCCAATACCACAATATCACAGTTCCTTTCTCAGCACCCAATCACAACTGTTCACTAAGTCACTTTTTCTGTAGTGACAAATTCTGTGATGCTTTCAGAGCTGAGATATTCAGACTAATTTACCATTTTCCTAAGTGCAGGAAGGCTCTCTGTGCTAACAGATTTCAATTCAGACACACCCACATCATGGTTAAAGATTGATAATTCTTTAGTAAAATCAAGAACAAGGATGCTCATCGAGAGGACAGATTCGGACAGATTCGGACAGATTTACTCACAGCATTTAAAAGAACAAATGGACATGGCTGTTGTTGTATAGGGTAAACATTAGATTATTACATATTAATGTATATCATGAATTTATTAAGCATCATAAAGTCTAAAGAACAGTCAAACATTGAACCTAGTTTGGCACTCATAAAATCACTCCAGCTTCATTCTAATAACTATACAGCTTATGACCATGATGACCATGATGTTTTGGAAGTCAATTAAATGATGTTAGACTACAGAGATTAAATGGATGTATGCTTTTTCAATAAAATTATGTATGTATGACATGATGAATCACTCAAGTGAAGCACTGTCCCACAAGTAAACGTTATCTTGCACATTAATCCCTTTTCAATTACAAAAGGAATTTCTTTCACATTCCAATCTCACACATTGTGATTTAGCATTTAATTATTCAGTTCATGTCATGAACAAAATCTTGTATTGTATATTTTAAATAGTAGGTTCAGATAAAAAAAAATCTGAACAGGGTATGCCCCAATAAACAATTCATCCTGAGATATAATAAGATTGGAAAAAATGGAGCCTAGGGCAACTGAGTAGACTGAGAAAATGAATAGAAGGGAAAAGCGCTAGCAATATGACAAAATAGGAAAAAGTGAGCATTGTGTCTGTGTGTGTGTGTGATCTTCTGGGTATGAAATCTTGAATTAAATTATTAAATCTAAACTTAACATGAACCTTAAAAATTACATCAGTTACTTAAAAGATTGCTATAATATTTAGTGTATGGGCTATATACTATCGCGGTGCTATTTAACTATTTAAAATGTTTAATTTACTTTTTTAAACTAATATTTATTTTAACAATGATTTGAAAGCTGCCTGTCCAAGCATCGTTGTGCATGTTTTAAATTAAGCATCCTTTCGTTTAATGTGCACCATTGGTCAAAAGTTTTAGAACAGCCCACTAATTAATAATTAGCATATTTTGTCCAATATACCAATTAAAATGTAATTATTAAATAAACATCTTAAATCAAAAAACATAATAATAATAATAATAATAATAACAACATCTAAATTGTGTCTAGATTTTGAACTCAAAGTAGCCATCTCTTTGTCTAAAACAGCTGATCACAATAGAGGCATTTGTTCTACAGTGGAATCACGAAGTTGTTTAAAATGTTCTCAACATTGTTGTAGACATTTCTAAAAAAGGTGCTTCTCTTGTAGGTTGCCTTGCTGTTATCCCTCTGTCCAGTTTATCCTAAACAAGCTTAATAGGGTTTAAGTCTAAATGACTGTGCAAGCCATTCCATTCTTAGAAGCCTACAGTCTTGGAATGGTGATCTAATGTAATTCTGAAATGACCTAGAAATATGTTTTGGGTCATTGTCTTACTGTGATATGAACCCTTGACCAAAAAAGTGTACACCAGAGGTTATTGCGCAAAGCTTCAAAATGATGTAGTAGCACTTAATGTCCACTGTACAAGTCACCTTGTGCAAGTTGCTAAAACCAGAAACCCCAGAATATCAGGTCTCTTCCGTATTGTTTTACAGCTGGTGTCACAAACTGAGCAACTACCCTTACTCATTGACATTTCAATTTTTAATTTATCAGTAGTCCATGAACCCTTTAATCAGGTTATTTACTGGACTTTAACTTTTTAAAGATCAATAATGACAGCAAATGTTGATGTGTGGGTGGCATGGTGGTTTAGTGGTTAGCACATTTGCCTTTCAGTACTGGGGATCCAGGTTCAAATCCCAAGCTGGGTGGAGTTTCTATGTACTCCCCATGTTTGTGTGGGTTTCCTCCAGGTTCTCCGGTTTCCTTCCAGGGTCCAAAAACATGAATTCAAGGTAAATTGAATGCTCTAAATTGTCCCATATAGTGTGTGTGTGTGTGTGTGTGTGTGTGTGTGTCTGTAAGTGTGCTCAGAGATAGATTGATGCTCTGGCCGAAACATTCTCCCCCACAACCCTATTAGATGATTAAGCAGAAGATAATGAATGAATCAATAAATGTTGATGTGTTTTAAAACTTTTGGTCAGTAGTGTAAACCTATTTGCTAATAGTTGATTACAGTGTACAAAACTCTTATTGGCCCTATATCAATGTATACTCTACAGATCATGCATTGTTATTGACATAAGGCAAACATTAAACTCACAATGCTGCCAACTCACTGACATTAAGGTTTCATTTTAAACTGTTTTTTTATACAGACAAATAGTTTAAAAAAGAGCACACCTGCACTGAAAAAAAACTTGAGGTTATTTTTCATATAAATGTAATAGTCCGCTGGGACCTGACTCAACAGGAAACAAAAGAGGCAATTTCGGCTCCCACTGATCTATGGCTAAACTTATGTGATATGACGGGAACACTCTGCACTCAACTCTAATGTGTTACTTACTGACAACTTTAAAAGTCAGAATAGTAAACACATGGTAAACTTTATAGTGGCTACAGAGTGCTTAAGGTGGGGAGAGTATGTTTTCAGAAACACAAATAAGCACTAAACACACATGCAAGTTAATGACTTCAAATCAGCATTCAAACATCTAAAATAATGGTCCTCAAATTATGGTCCTTGACCTCTCATGTTCTGTAACATTAAGCCAAAGTGTCAATCAAATGCTAATTATCCTGATGTTTATTTGAAACATATTATTAAAAGTGTGTGATCATCAAATCATAAATTCATTAAGACAGTTATTATCAATAAATTATGAAATCAATAAATAATAGAACTATCTATAGATATATACACATTATATATATATATATATATATATATATATATATATATATATATATATATATATATATATATATATATATACACACACACACTTCCCAGTGCTTGAAACATTTTCCCCTGGATGGTCAGGGGGATAATGAGATGACACATTTTATACGCATTATTCTTATTTACAAATGAATCAAATAATCGGTCAGTATGTAGTCTTTCTGTTGAATACACATACATTTACAATTCAATCAGTACCTAAAGTTAGTACATGTACAACAAGAAATAAAACAGGACTTTATATTACTGGCTTTAATGAAAAGGTCCAAAGTTATATAAAGGGTCCAAAAAAAAATATTGGAGGGCTTTTAATAGTAGATTCTCCAGCAGCTTTCGACTGTCTCCCCATCCTGACTCTTAATGTAATCCCAGAATGATAACGGTAGCAGTACTTTGCTTTCTGATGGCCACAATCAGTCTCAAGCCTCCCTGTTCTTTGTGTTTAAAGTAAAAAGGTTCATTTTGACTTAATGTGTTTTAATAATCATTAACATATTTGAATTTGGACCCTAATAACACAGTCCCTCAGTAAAATTGCAGCTGACCCTTTGAGGGATGATTGTTTCTCTGTAGCCTGCATATATTTATCTGAGGAGCACTCTTAAGCCCTTCAATGTAAAAAGTACCTTCTGTAAGAGCTATTAAAGCTTTTATAACATGTACAACAAAACGTAAGAGTAAGTATTCGAGCCATCATATAGTTTTCCCACACAAGCTCTGTAAAATCAAATCATCTCCCTTCACCATAAGCACATGCATCACACGTCCATCACCCAAAGCCAAATTTGACTTTCTGCCTGCCTCCGCATGCTATTTACACTGCATATCATCATGCATTTGCTGTTGTACACGAGTAAACATGCTTTTTCGGATATGTCACACCACTGGGACCCCGCACAGCTCAGAACTGCGTGTTGGTAGCGCATTATTTTGACCCAATTTAACGTGCTAGTAAAATCTCCAGAAGGATTCTCATTATTATGTATGAATTCATTTCGAATTAAACTTCTGACAGAGTGTGTGATCACCCCCCCCACACACACACACACACACACACACACACACATACACAAATAAACACACCTGTGATTTAGCCCGCTGTCCATCTTCGACTTCTGGTGAGTTATTCATGTTCACTCCCCATTGATCAATCACCATTTTCTTTTTCATAAAAAGTACCGATTGTAATCCGCCTGTCCGGTCTTATAAATAAAAAACAGACAGAAAGAGCACGTTCTCTCCTCTTCCACGCGCGGGGTTTGGGGTTAAATCACACAAACAGGCTGATGATCGAGGCAAACGGAAAAAGGGAGAGGAACTAAGAAGAACAACATGAGGATGTCGATCCTGTTCAGGACCCGTTCTGGCTGCAACTGCGAGGATTCGAATTACATTTAGTCATTCCCCTCAACCCGTCTGCAGAACCATCGGCACACAGGAACCCGGAGGAAAATAGCCTTCCAGAATGCCTCCCGTTGCCCTTGTCTGTCTGCTGCTCCGTTAGCAGAGGAGTCGTCGCGGGAAACGGCGCGCAAACTGAGGATGATCCGCCGAAGCAACGGGACTCCCACAAGCCCGAGTTATCATGGCGCTTCCCGATGGCAGAACGCGGATTCAGACGTGAAGCGCATACATATCTCTAATGAGGGGGAAAAAAAAGTTTGAACCCTGCGGATAACTGAAACCAAACCACAAGAGTGTAATCCTAGTTCCGATCGCGCCTGTGTGAGGACAGGTGCAGCGCTGGTGGCATGTCGCTGCGCCGCGCTGCGTTTGCACTGTGAGAGCGCAGCGCCGGTTAGAGGTGCGCTATCGATTAGCGCCGTTTCCACGAGCACAGCGTCAACACGCGCACAGCAGGACGCCCCGCAGCCGTATCACAGCACAACTGCGCCTGTGTGTCCGACACAGGTTCATTCAATCACAGGTTTCCTACAGAGCTGTGTCTCCTGCGACTGAAAAGACACTGATTTTAGAAAACGGCTTCTCTCTCTCTCTCTCTCTCTCTCTCTCTCTCAACCTTTCTCTCAACCTCTCTCTCTCTCTCTCTCTCTCTCTCTTTCTTTCTCTACCTCTTTCATAAACAACTCTCGTATTTGAGCTCTGTTTTCCACAGCAGCATGGGTTAAGGCTCCAATGCAGCGTCCGACCGTCGTTTATTCGCAGTAATTTATGGGTTAATGCCCCGCCCCTGATTTACACAGGTGCTGATAATAAACCCTCATCAGCATGGATATGATCGCTTAGTCAGTGCATATTAAGGTTTTTTTTTTCCTTAGCAATTGATGATCAAATAATTGATTAAATTGATCAAATTGATTAAATAAAATTTCATCCACGGATTATATCCAGGGTGGCACGGTGGCTTAGTGGTTAGCACGTTCGCCTCTCAGCACTAGGGATTCCCGGTTCGAATCCCCATCTGGGTGGAGTTTTCATGTTCTCCCCTGTCTGTGTGGGTTTCCTCCAGGTTCTCCGGTTTCCTCCCCCAGTCCAAAAACATGGATCAAGTCAATTGAGTTCTCCAAGTTGCCCCATATAGAGTGTGTATGTGAGTGAGTGTGATAGATTGGCGCCTGTTTGTCCGACACAGGTTCATTCAATCACAGGTTTCCTACAGAGCTGTGTCTCCTCCGACTGAAAAGACACTGATTTGAGAAAACGGCTTCTCTCTCTCTCTCTCTCTCTCTCTCTCTCTCTCTCCTCTCTTTCTTTCTCTACCTCTTTCATAAACAACTCTCGTATTTGAGCTCTGTTTTCCACAGCAGCATGGGTTAAGGCTCCAATGCAGCGTCCGACCGTCGTTTATTCGCAGTAATTTATGGGTTAATGCCCCGCCCCTGATTTACACAGGTGCTGATAATACACCCTCATCAGCATGCTCAGTGCATATTAAGGTTTTTTTCCTTAGCAATTGATGATCAAATAATTGATTAAATTGATCAAATTGATTAAATAAAATTTAATACACGGATTATATCCAGGGCGGCACGGTGGCTTAGTGGTTAGCACGTTCGCCTCTCAGCACTAGGGATTCCCGGTTCGAATCCCCATCTGGGTGGAGTTTTCATGTTCTCCCCTGTCTGTGTGGGTTTCCTCCGGGTTCTCCGGTTTCCTCCCACAGTCCAAAAACATGGATCAAGTTAATTGAGTTCTCTAAATTGCCCCATATAGAGTGTGTTTGAGTGTGTGAGTGTGTACCCGGCGATGGATTGGCGCCCTGTCCTGGGTCTATCTGCCCAGCGCCCGAGACGTTCTCCCCTGGATGGGCATGGGGAACCTCACCGCGACCCTAATAGAGGATAAAGCGGGAGATAATGAATGAATGAATGAATGAAAAATTTCATCCACGGATTATATCCAGGGCGGCACGGTGGCTTAGTGGTTAGCACGTTCGCCTCTCAGCACTAGGGATTCCCGGTTCGAATCCCCATCTGGGTGCAGTTTTCATGTTCTCCCCTGTCTGTGTGGGTTTCCTCCAGGTTCTCCGGTTTCCTCCCACAGTCCAAAAACATGGATCAAGTCAATTGAGTTCTCCAAGTTGCCCCATATAGAGTGTGTATGTTTGTGTGTCTGTGTGAGTGAGTGTGATAGATTGGCGCCTGTTTGTCCGACACAGGTTAATTCAATCACAGGTTTCCTACAGAGCTGTGTCTCCTCCGACTGAAAAGACACTGATTTGAGAAAACGGCTTCTCTCTCTCTCTCTCTCTCTCTCTCTCTCTCTCTCTCTCTCTCTTTCTTTCTCTACCTCTTTCATAAATAACTCTCGTATTTCAGCTCTGTTTTCCACAGCAGCATGGGTTAAGGCTCCAATGCAGCGTCCGACCGTCGTTTATTCGCAGTAATTTATGGGTTAATGCCCCGCCCCTGATTTACACAGGTGCTGATAATACACCCTCATCAGCATGCTCAGTGCATATTAAGGTTTTTTTTTCCTTAGCAATTGATGATCAAATAATTGATTAAATTGATCAAATTGATTAAATAAAATTTCATCCGGGCGGCACGGTGGCTTAGTGGTTAGCACGTTCGCCTCTCAGCACTCGGGATTCCCGGTTCGAATCCCCATCTGGGTGGAGTTTCCATGTCCTCCCCGTGTCCGCGTGGGTTTCCTCCGGGTTCTCCGGTTTCCTCCCACAGTCCAAAAACATGGATCAAGTTAATTGAGTTCTCTAAATTGCCCCATATAGAGTGTGTTTGAGTGTGTGAGTGTGTACCCGGCGATGGATTGGCGCCCTGTCCTGGGTGTATCTGCCCAGCGCCCGAGACGTTCTCCCCTGGATGGGCATGGGGAACCTCACCGCGACCCTAACAGAGGATAAAGCGGGAGATAATGAATGAATGAATGAAAAATTTCATCCACGGATTATATCCAGGGCGGCACGGTGGCTTAGTGGTTAGCACGTTTGCCTCTCAGCACTAGGGATTCCCGGTTTGAATTCCCATCTGGGTGGAGTTTCCATGTTCTCCCCGTGTCTGCGTGTGTTTCCTCTGGGTTCTCCGGTTTCCTCCCACAGTCCAAAAACATGGATCAAGTCAATTGAGTTCTCCAAATTGCCCCATATATAGTGTGTGTGCGTGTCTGTGTGAGTGAGTGTGTGCCCAGCGATAGATTGGCGCCCTGTCCTGGGTGTATCTGCCCAGCGCCCGAAACGTTCTCCCCTGGATGGGCATGGGGAACCACTCCCCCCCCTGCGCGACCCTAGATAGATAATGGATGTATGGAATGGATTATATCCATCCATTATCTTCCACTTTATCCTCTATTGAGGGGGGATATCGCTTGGCACACTCATTCACACAGACACACTCTATATGGGGCAATTTGGAGTATTCAATTGACTTGATCCATGTTTTTGGACTGTGGGAGGAAAACCGGAGAATCCGGAGGAAACCCACGCGGACACGGGGAGAACATGGAAACTCCACCCAGATTCGAACAGGGAATCCCTAGTGCTGAGAGGAGAACGTGGTAACCACTAAGCCACCGTGCCGCCAGTCACAAGAGTTAAATTAGAATTTTTTATAATCCGTGGGGGTGGCACCGTGGCTTAGTGGTTAGCACGTTTGCCTCTCAGCACTAGGGATTCCCGGTTCGAATCCCCATTTGGGTGGAGTTTCCATGTTCTCCCCCTGTCCGCGTGGGTTTCCTCCGGGTTCTCCGGTTTTCTCCCACAGTCCAAAAACATGAATCAAGTCAATTGAATTCTCCAAATTGCCCCATATAGAGTGTGTTTGTGTGTGTGTGTCTATGTGAGTGAGTGTGTGCCCAGCGATGGATTGGTGCCCTGTCCTGGATGTATTTGCCCAGCAAATTATTAAAAAATAAACATACAAATTTTAGACAACATATGCATTTAGCTTATAAACTTATATCCTTAAGTGCCCACTCCCTAGTTCTTAAATTAATATCCAATGTCAGTAGTTGTATTAGTATAAGTTGGGATCTTAGATAAACTAAGAATAACTTAAATCTCTCTCTGGCTTGCCTTTTAAGGCAATTTTAAATTATATTCATGTTAGTACTCTTTCCTGTGGTGGCCACAATCTGTTCTATATCACCCTGTTCTTTTGTTTAACTGAACATATTTTGTCAGGTCTTAGTGGCAATTACAATGCAGTATGTATTTAGAATATAATATCTAACTTCATTCATTCATTCATTCATTATCTCCCGCTTTATCCTCTATTAGAGTCGCGGTGGGGTTCCCCATGCCCATCCAGGGGAGAACGTCTCGGGCGCTGGGCAGATACACCCAGGACAGGGCGCCAATCCATCGCTGGGTACACACTCACACACTCAAACACACTCTATATGGGGCAATTTAGAAAACTCAATTAACTTGATCCATGTTCCATGTGGGAGGAAACCGGGGAACCCGGAGGAAACCCACACGGACACGGGGAGAACATGGAAACTCCACCCAGATGGGGATTCGAACCGGGAATCCCTAGCGCTGAGAGGCGAACGTGCTAACCACTAAGCCACCGTGCCGCCCAATATCTATCTTCCTTTTGTAAAAATTTAATTCTGGTTCTTAATAATGAACATGCATTTTCATTTATAATCTATTTAACATTTAACTGTGAGATTAAATGTGGACCATAGAAAGCTGGCAAGGTAATTTTATTTGTGTGTCTGTGCAGTAAACTCAACAAAGATGAAGACGGGCTTAAAAAGAGAAAGAGCCTCAACCATAATGATTAGAGCATGCCAATGTCTGGGTGTTTCTGTGGTGTCATGGCACCAGTTTAAAATTCGGGACTGTATCAATAAAATCAACGTCAACGTCTCTAATCTTGATTGTGATGTTACAAACACTTTTGAAATGTACATAAACCCTGAATTAACAGCTAGGTCTTCTCATCCAATATTTTTCTGATCTTTACCAAAAGGTAATTGTAAAGCCAGCAGGTTTGAGTTTAGGTAAAGGCTGCCTTTAATTTATATTTTTAATGTAAATGCAGTGAAAACCTGTAACCTATTTTTAATTCACCTTTCAGCTACAATAAATATATTTAAAAGAAATTTTAAATGCAGTACCATGCACATTAAATATTATTGAATATTAATAAGGATAAAATACTTTCTAATTAATTAACATTCCAAACTATTTTTATATGAATTAATATAAAATGAATTAACTTGATATGAGTGGAAAATAAAGTTTTATTTTTTTTTTTTTAATTAATATAACAGTAATTGTTGCACTATAAAGATCAATAAACTGATCTGGCTTGAGATGAAGATTAATTAAAAGACAGCTTTGCATTTTTTGTACATTCACAAATATTAATTAAACCAAAATTGTAAGTGCTCAAATATGTAATCATCTTAAAATATTTAAGATTTTATCTAAGGCAGCAGCTTGACTAGAAATGCCACTGAACTTGCAGATTATGGATGAGTGAATAAAATAGTTGCTTTTCTGCTTCCATCCACAAATGCTCATCATTAAATTAAATTCAATCTTCTGCAATGTAATCTGACATTAATAGTATTTAACAGTAATTTGCATCATCGACATTTAAATCACATTCCTGTCAGTTATACATTACTGTGAGAAATGCTTTTCTCAGCTATTTTAAGAACTGTGGAATTACATTAGAAATCACAGCAATTTGTTAGTATGCATTTTCTTCTCAGAACTCTGTTATGGTCAGTTATAAATATTACTAAATGAAGATTACTGCATGACTGACCAGATGTTTATTATTACATGTACTCTTTAAGTAAATAATTAGCAATCCAAATATTTAAAATTTCATTACTATAGATCCTATACTTTTTGATGCTATTTATGTCAGCAGCAATATAAAGGCATTGGCCTCCATTAGCTGCTTAAAATCACACACACACACACACACTTTCCAAGTGTGGCTGAGTGGTTATCAGAAGCACACAGCATCTCTCAACACCCACTTCTCAGGAATCTTGGCTAATTGTTTCTCCTCATTTCTGCACTCTTCTTGACATGACTTCAGCATGTCCATTTTTTTTTCTCTCTCTTGCTCTGCTCATCATGTGATCACTCTCTAATTTCTTTACTATTACTGTGTAAATTAATTATTAGTAATGAAGATTAGTAGTTAGTTGTTTAAGACTTTTCACAATGAACTAACATTCAGATTTAAGAAACAGCATACATATTTTGTTTCATGTCGTTACCAGCAAAATGTTAAAATTAAGACAGTACTGTAATATTTACTGAACCTAAATACTGACCTTGCATGACAGCAAGCTAAAAAGTTTTTTTTTTAATATAATAAACAACTGGAAAGGATAAATATTACTTATGGGAAGATGAAAAATAATATCTGTGTATAAAGATGAAAAAGTGTAACCCATAATATGTGCGGGTTATTTTTATATTTTTTTAGCCAGTGAGATTTTGTTCACAAAATTTGTGTAAATTGGTGCAATGGAGTGGGGCAATATTAAAAGACTGACAAGGGATGCTCAGGAGCAAAAAAAAAAAGAAAAAGGGTTTCACTGTGCTTCCCCTCTGAACGCTTCCCCTCTGTCTTCGATCGCACGGACTACGCGGATGATGTTTACTCTCGACTGCTCTCGGTGCGGCAGAGGACACGCTCTGTAGCGGAGTTTGTTGTTGAGTTCCAGACACTCGCCGCGGAGTTGGGCTGGTGTGAGCGCTGGTGTGAGCGCTCGCTTCGCGGCGTGTTTTGTTTCGATCACCAGGTGAGGGAGTGCCTGGTCCGCCCAAAGAGAGTCGACCCGGCAGTAGGACTTGGGGTCCTGTCGAGTCCTACTCCTAAACCCCAAGTCCATCGACTCAGCCTCCCTGCAGTATTCTCCCTCAGGGAGAATGTCAATGTTCTAGTAGATTCTGGGGCAGATGAGAAACTAATAGACGTTGACTTTGCTAATCAGTACGGCTTTGTGATCTCTTCATTAACCCTCCCTCTCCATACTTTGGCGTTGGATGGCAGGCGACTCTCCCCATCACTCACCGCACCTCACCCGTCTGTTTGACTTTGGAGGGAAACCACCAGGAGAGGATCTGCTTCGCCGTCTTCCAGTCTCCTGAAGCCCCGGTCATTTTGGGTTATCCTTGGCTGCGCAAACACAACCCCCACATTGACTGGGTCAATGCCCGGCTCCTCACGTGGGGGGTCTCGTGCCACTCCTCCTGTTTACTTGCTGCAGCCCCCCCCCAGCAACACACCTGACTCGGGCAGTCCTACCCCCATCGATCTGACTACAGTACCTGGCGAGTACCATGACCTGGGGGAAGTGTTCAGCAAGGACAAGGCTTGCCAGCTTCCTCCCCACAGAACTTTTCCCGCTGGGCTTGCCATCCTGGGGGTTCACGGACTGAGGAGATCATCAGACATCGCTTCTGGTGGCTCTCCTTGTCGGCGGACGTTCGGCAGTTTGTCACCGCCTGTGCTGTGTGCACTCGCAACAAGGCCTCACATCAGCCACCCGCTGGACTGCTCCTACATTTACATTTACATTTACATTTAGTCATTTAGCAGACGCTTTTATCCAAAGCGACTTACAAATGAGAACACCACAAGTCAGAAGCCATGGAGAAAACCAACTATACTGTAAGTTCATCAAACCTGATTGTTATTCGAAGCTGCGCCCCCCCCCCCCCCTTTTTTTTTATTTATTTATTAATTTTTTTTTTATAACAGGTATTTGTTAAATAAATGCGTCTTAAGTAGTTTCTTAAAACTGTTTAGAGATTCTGCCTTACGGACAGAGTTGGGAAGATCGTTCCACCATTTTGCAGTGGTGAACGCCACAGAATGAGAATTAGCTCCTCGGTGAGGTGGAATCGCCAGGCGGCAATCATCACTGGAGCGAAGTGAACGAGTCGGAGTGTATTTTGAAAAGATAGAGTGAAGGTAAGAGGGGGAAGACCCAGAAATGGTTCTGTATGCCAGAGTCAGCGACTTGTACTGAATGCTCCTGCCACTTTCCCTACCTGGGCGTCCCTGGTCACACATCGCGCTGAATTTCGTCACGGGTCTGCCGAACTCCAGAGGTAACACCGTCACCCTCTGCTCTAGAGACTGCCAAGCTATGCTTCGAGTATGTCTTCAGGGTCTTCAGCATTCCCGTGGATATCGTCTCGGACCGGGAACCCCAGTTCATCTCCCAGGTATGGAAAGCTTTCCATAGTCATTTTGGTCACCCCCAGTCCAACGGCCAGACAGAGAGAGCTAAACAAGTGGTGGAGACCACCCTGCGCTGTGTTTCCGCCCAGCACCCAGAGCGCTGGAGAGACCATCTAGCCTGGGTGGAGTACGCAATAAACACCGCACGCAGTTCCGCCACCGGTAGGTCGCCCTTTGAGGTAGCGCTGGGTTACCAACCTCCCCTATTCCCTGAGGAACAGGCAGAGATCAGTATCCCATCGGTCAGCCAGCATATTCGCCGCTGCCAGCGCATTTGGAAAAACACCATGATAGCACTTCGCCAAGCCCAAGCCACGTCCACCCTCTCGGCCAACAGTCGGCGCCGCCTGGCCCCTGTCTACAAGGTGGGTCAACTGGTCTGGCTGTCCACTAGAAACATCCCACTAAAGATTGAGTCAAAGAAACTAAGCCCCTGCTTCATAGGACCCTTCCCCATCACCAGGGTCATCAACCCAGCAGCTGTCCGTCGCCACTTGCCCCGGCACATGCGCATCCACCCCACCTTTCACGTCTCCCAGGTCAAGCCCGTCATCCACTCCCCGCTCAACCCCACCCCCCGTCACGCCCCAGCCCCACGCCTCATCGACGGCCAACCGGTCTACACGGTCCATCTTCTACTGGACTCCCGACGTCGTGGCAAAGGAGTCCAGTTCCTAGTCGACTGGAAGGGGTACGGCCCAGAGGAGCGCTCCTGGGTGCCTCGGGCTGCTATTCTGGACCCCTCCCTCATTGACGATTTCCACCGACGGTCCCCGGACAAGCCGTTTAAGGTGGTCTGGTTGTTCACGCCCCGTAATCATGCGCACCTGGGGTTAATCACGGTTCCCTATTCTGCACTCCCTTCCGTCCCCGTCAGTTAGTCTTGTGCCAAGCCTGTGCTACGCCCCAACTACACTAGCTCCCTACACTGCCTTGCCTTGCTTTGCCTCGTTTTGTGTGTGCTCGTTCTTGTCTGTGCTGTGTTTATGTGTGTGCAGTTCACCGCCTGCCCCCACTACCTTGTCCAAGCTCCCTTCACGCCAGTCACCTCGGATTGGGACACGACGCCGGCTGACGTCAGGCTTTATCATACGCCACGTCTCCATGTCATCACGCACTTCCTCGTGTTACCTCCAGTGTGTCGCTTTTCCCAGTTCTTTTTGCCCTGTGTGTCTGGAAATAAAACCTGTTTTTTCATCTCATCTCCGCTTACAGACTGTATTCGTCTCCGAGTAGCGGATCCACCCCGCCCGGTCCTTAGACCGTAACAAGGAATTCTAAAATAAATATTACTCTGCAAGTTAAAAAAAAAAAACAAGTCCTAAAGAACACATTTTAACAGACTGTTTATTTTGTCTTTGGATCAGACTATAAGGACCGGAGGAATTTAATTTAGAAAAAAGGAAATTCCTTAATCTCTTTGGCACGGTCCTTAAAATGACTAATTGTAATTCTAACTGTACATAACCAAAACCCAAAGTAAATGTCATTCATTATCTTCCACTTTATCCTATAATAGGGTCGCGGTGGGGTTTCACATGCCCATCCAGGGGAGAACGTTTCAGGCGCTGGGCAGATACACCAAGGACAGGGCGTCAATCTATCGCTGGGCACACACTCACTCACACAGACACGCGCACACACTATATATGGGGCAATTTGGAGAACTCAATTGACTTGATCCATGTTTTTGGACTGTGGGAGGAAACCGGAGAACCCAGAGGAAACACACGCAGACACGGGGAGAACATGGAAACTCCACCCAGATGGGGATTCAAACCAGTAATCCTTAGTGCTGAGAGGCGAACGTGCTAATCACTAAGCCACCGTGCCGCCACCCAAAGTAAATCAACTGTAAATCTTCCACATTGCTTTTATAAACATTAAAAACCTATTTTAACTAAATGACTGGTTATTTTAATAACAGAATTGAAACAATAGTGCTTTTGCAATTAATCATATATATTCATGAAGTAATAATGTTAAAGAACTTGTGCTTTTAGCTATGAACACTCCGCACAATAACATCTGTTCAGTAATTTCACTTGTCGCTGCATTATTCACTGCTTCTTAGGGTGCCTGTTAGTGAATTTCCTATATGAAAAAAAGTGCCATACTTGGTGCATATGTAGGTGTAAATCTCACATTTAGAAAAAGATGTCACACATAAAAAATGTCACGATAGTCTACCTCGGGCAGAAGCGGAAGCGCATCGGACGCGCAAAACCGGCGTATTAACGCGCTGAAGGGAGCCAGGCACGCAGGTAGCGAGAACAGGTTTTATTTAAAGGTGCAGTACACCACAAAATAAGAGGTACGACAATGACTACGTGACATAGAACACAAAACAGGTGACAGGTGCCCTAGGCACCTGTTACATTACCCCCGCCCCTGCGGTCGCGCAACGGGGGGACGCGACCAAGAGAAAAAAAACAGTCCCGGGGGGGGGTCCTCCGCCCTCCTTGAGCGGGGCTTGGAAAGCGTCCTCAGGTGGACGCCCTCTGCGGGTGAGGCGTGCCGAACGCCCTCTGGCTGCAAAGTCCGGTGGACGGCCTCGGCGGACAAGGAGTGGGCCACGCCCTCTGGCTGCAAAGTCAGATGGACGCCCACGGCGGATCAGAAGTGGGCCACGCCCACTGGCTGCGTGGTCCGGTGGACGCCCACGTCGGGCACGGAGTTGGCCACGTACTCTGGCTGCGTGGCGAGGTGGGCGCCCCCGTCGGACGAGGAGTGGGCCACGCCCTTTGGCAGCGTGGTCCGGTGGACGCTCACATCGGGCGAGGAGATGGCCACGCACTCTGGCTGCGTGGCGAGGCGGGCGCCCCCTGGCTGCGTGGTCTGGCGGGCGCCCACGTCGGACGAGGAGTGGGCCACGCCCTCTGGCTGAGTGGTCCGGCGGACGCCCCCTGGCTGTGTGGCGAGGCGGACGCCCCCTGGCGGCGTGGCGAGGCGGACGCCCCCTGGCGGCGTGGCGAGCGGCGTGCGGCCCCTGCTGCTCGGGCTGGGCGGCGTGCGGCCCCTGGACCTCGGGCTGGGCGGCGTGCGGCCCCTGGACCTCGGGCTGGGCAGCGTGCGGCCCCTGCTGCTCGGGCTGAGCGGCGTGCGGCCCCTGCTGCTCGGGCTGGGCGGCGTGCGGCCCCTGCTGCTCGGGCTGGGCGGCGTGCGGCCCCTGCTGCTCGGGCTGGGCGGCGTGACGCGCCCTGGGCTTCGGAACGGGCGGCGTGACGCCCCTGGGCTTCGGAACGGGCGGCGTGACGCCCCTGGGCTTCGGTACGGGCGGCGTGACGCCCCTGATCTTCGGAACGGGCGGCGTGACGCCCCTGGGCTTCGGAACGGGCGGCGTGACGCCCCTGGGCTTCGGTACGGGCGGCGTGACGCCCCTGGGCTTCGGTACGGGCGGCGTGACGCCCCTGGGCTTCGGTACGGGCGGCGTGACGCCCCTGGGCTTCGGTACGGGCGGCGTGACGCCCCTGGGATTCGGAACGGGCGGCGTGACGCCCCTGGGCTTCGGAACGGGCGGCGTGACGCCCCTGGGCTTCGGAACGGGCGGCGTGACGCCCCTGGGCTTCGGTACGGGCGGCGTGACGCCCCTGGGCTTCGGTACGGGCGGCGTGACGCCCCTGGGCTTCAGGATGGGCGGCGTGACGCCCCTGGACATGGGTTCTTGTGCTGACAGGACCTCGGCGGGCACGCATGCTGGCAGGACCTTGGCGGGCACGCACGCTGGGCGGACCTCTGCGGGTTCACACCCTGGCAGGACCTTGGCGGACACGCATGCTGGCTGGACCTCAGCGGGCACACATGCTGGCTGGACCTTGGCGGGCACGCACGCTGGCCGGACCTCTGTGGGTTCACACCCTGGCAGGACCTTGGCGGGCATGCACGCTGGCAGGACCTTGGCGGGCACGCACGCTGGCAGGACCTCGGTGGGTACTTCGGTCTCGCCATCCTGCAACACAAAACAGGTACACCCCCACCGCAATACAAAAATACACAGACATTTCGGACATGGGGAAGACGGACTGGACACACGAGACAGGGGGACACGGATCCACATTTACCCCCCCGAGTGTTGGCTCCGGTACCGCCCCCTCGCAGCGCGATCCAGACACAGTGCGGTCCGGCGCGGATGCGTCACGTGACTGCCCCGCAGAACACGTACCGCGCTCGGCAGCCGCGCTGCGCGCACGCTGCGTCTTAGCACCGCGCCGGCGCGCTCTGCGTCTGGATTTCGCCGCGTGGGGTTTAACAAACTGGACCGGAGCGTCCGTCCAGAACTCCTCAGAGTTGCGGAGGGTTCGTATGGGCAGCACATGCCCATACAGGTACGACTCGCCCTCGTCATCGGACACCTGAACCAAGTCCAGGCCCTCCTCAGCGCAGAGCGCTTCGTACCCGTACCTCCACATCCACTCATCATCGGAATCATAATCGTACATAGACATTACATAATTCGGGCCGTCCTTACGGCTCCGGGACGGCGGACTGTGCATAGCAGCGCACTCGCGGACACAGCGGAACGCGCCGCGAGTACGAGGCTACACGCCCCCCGCAAAGAAAAATTTAAGAGTGAGCTTACCTGGGCTCTGGACTCCCCAAATTTGCTTTGGCTGGTCGTTCTGTCACGATAGTCTACCTCAGGCAGAAGCGGAAGCGCATCGGACGCGCAAAACCGGCGTATTAACGCGCTGAAGGGAGCCAGGCACGCAGGTAGCGAGAACAGGTTTTATTTAAAGGTGCAGTACACCACAAAATAAGAGGTACGACAATGACTACGTGACATAGAACACAAAACAGGTGACAGGTGCCCTAGGCACCTGTTACAAAAAATGCTTTAAAATCTGTAATTTGGTAATCTTTATTTAACAGACAAGGACAAAGAAAATAATTAAGTTGTTTTTGAGGTGTTTATTGCATTTAATAAAATTATATGGATCTTGGCGGCACGGTGGCTTAGTGGTTAGCACCTTCGCCTCTCAGCGCTAGGGATTCTCGGTTCGATTCTCCCTGTGTCTGCGTGGGTTTCCTCCGGGTTCTCCGGTTTCCTCCCAAAAACATGGATCAAGTCAAGTGAATTCTCAAAATTACCCCATATAGAGTGTGTCTGTGTGAGTAAGTGTGTGCCCAGCGATGGATTGGTGCCCTGTCCTGGGTGTATCTGCCCAGCACCCGAGATTGAATTTCGATCTGGGTTGAGTATTCTCTTATGTCCCGGTTGGGTTTCTTTAGGTTCTCTTGTTTCCTTGCACACTTCAGGAACATGGGCTCTAAATTGCTTCTTTGTAACAAGTGAGATTTATCACTGAAAATTAAAATGATTTTTTTTTGTCTTTGATCATCTCATCTCATTATCTTCCACCTAAACCTCTAATAGGATCACTAGGCAGATATATTCCGTTCTATCACCATGTGTTAAAATAACATGTTTTTTTTATTTATGTATTATTTATTTATCAATGACATAAATGTTTTGTACAACAGTAAATTATGTGCCTCTTTGTGTTTCTTTAATGATAGGTTTAATGTCATTAAACAGGGAACCACCAGGGAATCATGGTAAAAGGTGTTGTTAGGCACAATACATTATCTCTTTCTCATGATTTATTCACAATAATACACAACCTCAAGTGCCTTATTGTTTTTATAAAATGTTTACATTTTTGGTCTTCCGTGATCTAGTAATCTGGTAATGCTGAGTAATCTAAAGTGAATGCTGAGTAACAGGGTACTGCTTTCTCTCATGACCAAAAACTGACTCTAGTGGTCGAATTAAAGAACACAATTTATTTTAAAAAACAAACAAACAGCTGCCACAGGTTTAGTGCTCATTGGACATTAGCTTTCTGTTTATATAAATCTGTATTTTATGATTTTAAATAATGTATTGATACACTCATTAATACAAATGAGAAGCACTCAGAGGTGTGCATTATTGTTAATAATGTCACAGCTGGACAAACGTATCAGCCAGTCAGATTTAAGGACCGGAACTACCCATCTTATAATAGATTTTATAACTATCATAAATAAGATAATTACCATAATTTACCAAATTGGCTTGGCTTCTTTCTTTTCATGTTTTAGCCTGTGATTGATTTTAGCTTTACTGATTTACTTTCATGTTTTTTTAAGCTCCACAAAAATAAGATGTGCACTTCTCAAAGGAATGTGTATTGTTTTCACATGAATGCGTCTGTCAGAACAGTTCCTCTGAGAAAATTGCTAAACAGGTGTACATGATGCATAATTAAGCTCTGTCATTTGTACAAAATGTGTTCTGGAAATTAGACACTTCTATCATCTTTCTATGTGTTTATCTACTGTTCATATAAACTAATGTATAAACAGTTCATAGTTATTTATTCATGAAAAGAAGATTTAGAAAGATATTCCCAAATCTCTTGTCATCGACTTTGAATAATTGAACAATTGCATTACATGTTATCCGAATTTTATTGTTAATCTTGTTGTGTCACTTTTAAGTATACATACAGTTTTAGAGTGAGGAATTTTGTTTATTTTAAGTCAATTTAAAATGTATGAAAATGAACTGAACATTCTTCAACGCTGTAATTAAAATGCCATAAGTATAAATAAATATAAAAAATAAAGTAAATAAAAAGAAATGTAAAAATAAATTATGTGAAAACTAGGTATAAGAAATAGGCTGTCTGTCTCTCCAGCGCGCTCTCTCAGCCCCGCCTTCTAGTTCCGCTTTCGCTTCGTCACCAGGTGCGGCTGATTATTCTGATGGGTCGGTTATCTGTATTTAAACTCTGCTTTCAGGCTGGATGGCGCGAAGTATTGTCCCTGGTTTCGACTAAACATACCGAGCGTTTTTGCTGTTATACTCTGATCTGTCTCTGTCCGCGTCTGTTTGTGCTGTATACCGTCTGGGTGAGTGTGCGTTTGTTTGGCTTAGCGTTAGCTTCCGTGTACTCACTTCCATGTTTAGCGTAGTGTGTTTGTGTGCATGAGTGAACGTCTGTGTGCCTTTGTGTCTGCTCCCAGAGTTATTTTGAGTTCATCTCCTTCTGTTTCCTCCATTTCCCCTGTCCCTTACTTTCAGTGTCCCAGGAGCAGTATTTATTGTTTGTCCTCACAGGTGGATTGGCTTCGGCCGGCTGGGGCGGAGTTTGCGCTCACCCTAGCCCGCTCCGCTGGCGCGTCACCACCTGTGTGTGTTCGTACATCTGTGTTCACTCTGTGTACTAACTTTTCAGATCTATTTACTAACCCACTTTCTATCGGTGAACTAACCCTGTCTTATCCCTTGTATTCTAATCCCTTGCTGTCTCCCCTCCCTGTGTTTGTTCCAGGTCCGTTCTAGTCTGCTCGACAGCCCATCCAGTTCACCGATCCTCTATCTATATCACGTTCATCTCTGTTCCTTCCTTCTGTGTGTGTTCTTGCACTCTCCTTTTCACCCTATCCTGTGCTTTCTTAGAGTTTGATTTTTTGCCTACTAAAGGCCACCTCACCAGTTTAGATTCTCCTTCTTCACGCATAGCCAGTGTAGGGTTCTCTTACTACAGTGTTTCTATTTACTATCTGAACCTCTGTTTATTGGTTTGTTCGTTTGCTCAGTGTTGTGCTCTGCCCAGGATCTCGTTCCAGGTGTCAGTCCTCATCCTGGTCCCCGGGCACCCGAAACCAGTTCGTCCTTGCTCCCTCCGTACTACCCTGCCTCTGCCTTATCATTCAATAAATAACCATTGTTCTGCATATTCGTCTCCTGACTACTCTATCAGAACCCTTTGTGACACTAGGTAAAAATAAAGCTTTCGAGCTGACTTGTGCATTTTAGTACTCAGTTCACACAATCATAACCACTAAAAAAAGTTTACACCCCATCTTTCCCCAAAAACCTTCATGTAATTGCAATTTATGATCAAATTATGATATATATTTATCCAGAACACACATATCCATTATCTTCTGCTTTAACCTCTAGGTTACGCGGGGTGGTTCCCCATGCCGATCCAGGGGAGACAGTTTCGGGCACTGGGCAGATACACCCAGGCGCCAATCTATCGCTGGGTACATTATATATATATATATATATATATATATATATATATATATATATAATTAAACTTTATATAATTAAAGTTCTAAATAGACTGATAAAAAGACATGTATGTCATAACAGTGGTTTACTGGATTTATAACAGTTTTTTTCTCTTTCTGCAGTAATTTTTTACAACATATCCTGAAGCCAACACAGAATAAAAAACCGACACAATACACATTTAATATTTGCTGATTAAACTGTTGACCTTCTCTACTGTGGCAACACTGACTGTAAGAGAAATGTGTGTTGTCAAAGTAACCTATGAATAATTCCTTTTTTTATTCATGGAATGCATTGCCATAATCTCAGTTTGATTCCTCGTTAGTAACAAGGCTTATGACTGTGGTGTCATCATCAAATTTGAGGACCAATTTAGAGCACTGTTTGGTAGGAGTGATACTGTAGGTATATATCATCTATCATTGAGACTCCTTCATGTTTAAAATAAGTGGAACAGGAGTAGTGATTAAGAGCTATTTTACCTTATAATAAAAACTAAAAACTAAAAATCCATTTGCACAGGGAAAAATAATCAAATAAAAAAATCTGAGTAATATGGTGTTGGTTTTGCTAGTCATGTCTTTAATTTCTGACCATATGCTATCCAGAAGAGATTCTGTTGACTGTAGAAGGTAAAATATGTAGCCATGATGGATCCAACCACGTGAGACAGAACCACAAGAGACAAATAAAATGAATATGCACAAAAACATGACTGAAAGTTTATATAATTATATCGGCAAATTATATTCATTGACAATTTTCTCTGTATCGCTACAGCCCAATTTTTTTTTTATACTTTTTGAAAAAAGTCTTTAACCATCTACCTTCTGCATAATAGTGTAAAAAATTTACAGAAATCTGTCTGTGTAACACAAGGCTGGAAACTTCTGTTGAATGCGTGTGACTTTGAAGTCCTCAGACATGAAGGCAACATCTTTACTATCTTTTCCACAAATGCTACACAGGGGTGGAGTTGTAAAAGAGGAGGTTTAGCTTGACAGACAAGCCTGTGGTCCAGATCTGTCACTAACTAAATATGCATGTGGAATCTTGAAGAGGAGAATCAAACAACTGCACACATGACGCAGTGAGCAGCAATGGGTTTGTAATTAGTAAGAGTCAGGTCCACTTCTTTTAAAAATAATATTCTTTGTTCCAAATTAACTAAAAGGTATAAATAAAAATTAACGGTGGTGTTATCATGTTTTGTTATTCTCTGAATCAGATATCAGATATAATCTTTTTAAATATTTTGCCATTATAAACAACTTTTATATTGCTTATATTTATATTTCAGTGGCTTGTAATGCATTTATAGCTTCCTTTTGTAGGTTGTTTTTTTCTTAGAGCTCCATAATGTTTGTCATCAGCTGTTGCTGCTTTTCTTGACAAACCTAATTTGATTTATGTTACTAACTAATCTACCATTTTTTTCTCTTGATATTTCAAATTATTGTATTTGCTATGCACAAATCTCCTGCAGTGTTTTTTTTTTTTTTTTTTTTTTTTTAATATTTAGTTTTTCTTCTATAAACAGCTATCATATTTACTTGTGTACAATCTTTATGTGAAATCCAAGGTGAATTCAAAGAGCAGAGCATTTAGAAGTATTTATTGTTTAAATATCTGACAAAACACAACTGGGTAATAGGAAATTCCTGTAAGTTATCTTCTTACCTCCAAATTGGTCAAGAAAAGCTAAAACCATATACTTTCTTATCATATTCAAATTTTGAGAGGTAAGCAGACCTCCAGAAGAAATCTATGCAGACATGCACATGTCACATAATAATTATTTTTTATGCCAGTAATGTTACCACTGACCTTTTAGCAGTGAAGGGTGCTTCATATGTATAACTTTTTGGCAACGTTATAGTAATAATACATTGGACATTCATTTATTCATTCATTATCTCCCGCTTTATCCTCTATTAGGGTCGCGGTGGGGTTCCCCATGCCCATCCAGGGGAGAACGTCTCGGGCGCTGGGCAGATAGACCCAGGACAGGGCGCCAATCCATCGCTGGGCACACACTCACTCACACAGACATACTCTATATGGGGCAATTTTGAGAATTCAATTGACTTGATCCATGTTTTTGGACTGTGGGAGGAAACCGGAGAACCCGGAGGAAACCCACGCGGACACGGGGAGAACATGGAAAGTCCACCCAGATGGGGATTCGAACTGGGAATCCCTAGCGCTGAGAGGCAAACGTGCTAACCACTAAGCCACCGTGCCGCAATACATTGGACAGTTTATTAATATTTATAATAATTAAGACTTTGTCAATAGAATATATTTTAAAAATAAATTGAAGAGAAATATTTATTCTTTTAATTCATTTTTATGATATAGTAGTTTATTGTTTTGCAAATATTTCTGCAAATGTTGAGTTTAATGATTATTACTTACCTCTAATTAAAGTACACACTAAGCAAAAATGTTTTTAAGTTATGTTGTTGGGTTCGGAAGTCCCACTGCGGCTTTGCAGTGGAGAATTAAACCTAATGAAGGTTTGGCCTTTTTTTTAGTGAAAAGTACAAGCAGATTTGTATCAAATATACAATCAACAAGAGGTTGCAGCCAGATTTTGTCATTAGTTCTGCTGTAAATGATCCAAAACACACAAGTTCATGCAGGATATTACAACATTCTGTGGAATTTACATTGTAAGTCAGTGGAAATATACAACTTAAAACATTAAACTATTTAAGGCACATTAATACAAACTGTCTCTTCACTGTCATTAAAATATAGCACAAATATATGCAGACCGTATAATGATGCTTATTTTTTCTTGAAAATGAAAAAAACTGAGTGTTGTACATTATTATTCTTTATATTATTAAAAGGAAATGAGTCAAAATCAACATAATCAAATGTCCCTCTCCCCCACAAACTCCCCCGCAAAGAAACACAGATGCTGACTGGCTAGTGAAATGTAATAATAATAATAGAGATTTTACATAATTTTTTATTACTTTAAGAAAAACATGTAGAAAAAAACTATTAAAGAAATTCTGAAATCAATTGATAAAATAAATGAAAAGGGTGGTACAGTGTTTCAGTGGTTAGCTTGTTCACATCTTAGCGCTGGGGATCCAGGTTTAAATTTTAATTTGGGTGAAGTTTCCATGTTCTCCCTGTGTCCAAGTGGATTTCACCAGATTTTCCAGTTTCATTCCACACTATATAATATATGTATATTGTATATATACATTTATATATATATATAATATATATATATATATATATATATATATATATATATATATATATATATATATATATATATATATATACACATTTATATATATAAATATATATACATATATATATATATATATATATATATATATATATATATATATATATATATATATATATATATTCATTCATTATTTTCCGCTTTATCCTATATTAGGGTCACGGTGGGGCAACCTACACCCAGGACAGGGAAGAAACCAGAGAACCCGGAGGAAACCCACGCAGACACGGGGAGAACATGGAAACTCCACCCAGATGGGGATTCGAACCGGGAATCCCTAGTGCTGAGAGGCGAACGTGCTAACCACTAAGCTATCATCCCTCCATACATATATATATATTAAATAAATTAGCTAATTTTATTTAATGGGAACATTCCAAATCTAAACAATTGTGGCTTTGTATAGGGTTCACTTTTGGGATCTCCACAATAGGCTTTTCAATTCAAATTCAAAGGCATATATTCTCATATACTAAACATTATTTTACATTTCAAACACTTTTTCTATCACTGCACATCTGGTTTTATCTTATCACCAAAGTCAGATCAAACTAAATCCCAACAGGACTAAATTACATTCCTGCAGAGATATCCTTAGGTTAAGATGACCTGGGTAACTCTTTCCCAAAGAATGCAAGTACATTAAACAATTTTTCTCTGATTTCCTAGAATGAATTTTCTAATAACTTGTCCAGCTTCCCTTCTGTAGCTCTATCCAAAAAGGACTTTTAATTATATTCATTAAATTGCTGTAAAACATTCAGAATTCTACAACATTCTAGTCCAAGTTCTCCCCTACTACTCTACCAGGCTCAACACTGCTTGCTAAAGGCCAAATTAACATACTGTATGGGTACAGTAAAGAACAGAACTTTTAAAGGTCTAATTGCACTCTGGTGGTTTATGGTTCAATCATAAATGTCATATAATTAAGCCTTCTAAAAACTAAATGAAACATGAGTTAAAACCTGTTTAAGTCAATAAAAGTGATATACACCATGTACAAGGCTTTTTTCAGTGTTTTCATATAATTTGTTAACTTGTTGTTGATTAAAATGAGTAAGAAGTGTTCATATTTGCATATTCTGAAATGCCTTTCATTTTATTACAACCAATAACAAATATGTGTATAAAATGTTTTCCTTTATTTATGTTTAAATATTGCTATTTCATTGTTAATTTATTAAGTTCAGACAATGTTTTCGTTTAAAGTATATATTAAAAATGTTTTTGTATCTATTTAATTCTTTAGTCTACACCCCACTTCTCCTGCCTCTTTTGCCTTTCCCCTCCTGTTTGGCCCAGATGTCTTAAAGTGGAAACACATTTTCAGTCTGAGGAAAAGCACTGATGAGGAACAACTCTACAACGAGAAGAGAACGGAAACTTATAGGGACTTTTCACAGCTTTTAATTTCTGTTGCATTTATTTGTTGGTGTAAAGGTTCACTTGAAAGGAATTTAAGAAGTGCATGATATTGCATGTTTCTGTAGACGACGACTAATCTCATCTTGGTAATGACTGATACACAGTGGCTGTGAAGCATGCATGCAGCTTTAAATATTTCTTTGTAATAGTACAGATGATCTATAAAATTTTAATGTCAAGCTTATGGATGGATAGAGTCTTTATTTGCTTTTCTTCTGTTTTATAAATTACTCAGGACTTTTTTAGCACATAGAAGATGCATCCAAGTCCATTTGCCTTTCTCTTTCTCCTTTTCATCTTCTTCCTATTATATTCTTTTTGTTTTGCTGGGATGGAGTCCTGCCACAACGAAGAAGGAATACCAAATGTGTGCATGCCCAAATTTGAAAATGCCGCATTTAATCGCACCGTTATCGTATCAAATGTATGTGGCTCACCTCCTGAGGACTATTGTATGCAATCTGGTTCCAAGCGTTCATGTCAGCATTGTGATGCCTCAGACCCTGAGCAAAACCACAACAGCACTTACCTGACAGACTTCCACAGTGATGAGGAGCCTACATGGTGGCAAAGCCAGTCCATGTTCTATGGAGTGCAATACCCCAAATCAGTCAATCTAACACTGCACTTAGGTAAGATCCATTAAACTTTAATATACTCCTCATCTTTTGTTTAAATTTAAACAATGAAACATAAAGTATTTTATATAGACTAATTATGCTTAAATAACATGTTTTAATTTAATTATGAAGTAATTAAAGTTAGTAAAAGCTGTCCCTCTTTATGTGCTTAATTAATGTTTGATGAAGTTTAAGTCGAATGACTTTGAAGGACAGCACACGATGATTTTTTTAAAATTCCTGTAATTATAAAAACCCTTATAAAACAATTATAGAAGTGTGTTATGGATCACTGCCCTGATTTGACATTTTTTCAATGTATAAATCTGAAAAAATAATCTGTAATGTTGTAATTTTGATCTTAGACCCTTGGCTCCCATTGTACATTATAGTAAATTTGCATGCCATGTCCTTTAAATATTCATTATTCATTAGATGGTGGCAAAGGTAAAGCGCGTGGGAAAATACACTTCAACAAATCTTTTTTGTTTAAACATTTTAAAAGCTAAAATTATTCCAAAACGTTGGCCTTCGTTTTGGATATAGTTGTACCAGGTCAACATTAAGAACATAAACTTGCTGCTAAAACTTTAAAAAATTTAGCAATTTATTCCGCCCTTTTTTAAAACCAAATAACTTTAAGTTGAGGTTCTATGCTCAGGGCTGTCTTTCAAACAAAGCAAACTACATCCAAAACCCAGACATGCGCATACACATGTGGGTGAGGGACTGTAAACAAAACACTGTGAGGAAAAAGACAAACACAAAAAACAGCGGAGGTCTGGTTGTATAGGATTCAGGTCAGGTCTTTCCCACACAGACACACAAATACACAACATACCCACACAGACTTTCAAAGGATAGCTAACCCATCTGGTTTTCATTGTGGTTTTACTTCATCAACATTCTAGGAAGCAATATGCAAGACACATGCTATGCTGCACTTTTAGTCTTTCAAACAAAGATTTAAGAACACATTATGCAAGCCTAAAGTTTCAAACACGCTGCAACACCATCCCATTAATGTTTAGTTGAGTTGAAACCTACAACTATCCAGAATAAATAAGAATTCTGTTACTTCAGGTTTGTAATTTGGCTGTAAAACAGTTGTATATCAATCTGCAGTGTTCAATATGTTTTCAAAGTCTGCATGTCAGATGTGAAACCTTCTGATTAGAACAATTCAAAAAACAATTTCTCTTTTTTTTTTTTTTTTTATTTCTTATTTTGCCAAAGAGGATGTTCACTGGACATTAGCTGCAGTTTCTAGTAGGGTTTCTCTGTGTAGGTTTTGTATTTCCTTTTGTTTTAGATGTGAAACAGATTTAACCAGTTTCCGGTCTGTTAGCTACACTCTATTAGGCAAGCGGATATAATAAAGCTGGCAAGCACACATTAATTCTTGTGCTGAAATATATATGTACTATTGAGTGCCCATTCATTGAACTTAATTAATTTAAAAGGCTTAAATTAATGAATGGTACCTATTTACTAATAGTACTAATATTACTATTAACAGGTTTTACCAATAGGTTTGTTGTAGTCATTTTTTAATGCTCTGGGTGATTAATGAAATGCAGGTTTATGTTCATTTTAGCACAAAGAACTATTAATTATATTATCAGTAGCAAAATATATTAAAATTGTGCCTGATAACCTTTGTAAAATACTATATATATATATATATATATATATATATATATATATATATATATATATATATATATATATATTTTTATATATATATATATATATATATATATATGATATGTGATCAAAATGTAAATTTTCTCTACCAGGTAAAGCATTCGAAATTACATATGTACGTTTGAAGTTCCACACCAGTCGCCCAGAAAGTTTTGCCATCTTTAAGCGTACCAATGAAACAGCACCATGGCAGCCATACCAGTACTACAGTGCTTCCTGCCAAAAGACCTATGGAAAGGATCCCAAAGGTTTCATCCGACCTGGCGATGAGGAGAGAACGGCACTTTGTACAGATGAATTTAGTGATATATCACCACTAACAGGAGGAAACGTGGCATTTTCTACTTTGGAAGGAAGACCAAGTGCCTACAATTTTGACCAGAGCTTACCTCTACAGGTATGTTCATCTTTTTTATATATAATTCCAAATAATCTACAACCCTTTATTGAAAAAAATGAATAATTCATGCAGTAACAACTGTAATTTGTTGATTCACTTTCATTTGATTTTATTTGTTAAATAAATAGAAATATTAAACATTTAAATTAAAAACAATGCCTGCAATACACTATAAATGTGGCATGTCTACACCATTAGACAACACATTATTTTAATTATTCGTTGTCATCATTGCACATTTATTGCTGTATAAAGATGTAGATGTGTACGTGAGGCATAGAAGTTAGCAGGCCAAATAATGGCTGTGTATTACAGAAAACAGACAAACATAAAGCTGCACTACAAATAAACAGACAAACTCAAATTAGTTGTACTCAGACTACAACTGTGCTGAGATACTTTGACAGGTGTAAAACACAAACAGATGCAGCACTTCCTTGAAAGTAGGTAAGATACTATGAAAGGCAGGTCAGCAGGTCCAGCTGGCAAGACAATGAGCAGGTGCAGCTGGAAAGAGCGATAGGGCTAAAGAGTGCACACACACTCACAAGCATACAGTAGAGAGCTATGAGAGATTAGCTTTCTAGAAAGATTAATTACAATCTGAATGACAAACCAACAAGCTGAGATAAACCACAAACAGACATATAGAAGTAAACCCTGTAAGTAAAATACCAGAAAAGGATACAGAATCTGTCCCAAAAGTTCCCAGACAATACCAAATTGGTAGTAGCAAATAACTAAAACTTGATTTAGAATTTCTCAAAGTATTCTCTTTAACTATACCTTCTGATGATGACATTTCCATGTTTACAAGCAGCCTTGCAAGTTTTCCTTTGTGACTGACCCATCCTTGGACGTTTTCCTTTGTGACTGGTGGCGAGTGCACATCTTTGAACATTTTTTAGTGCTGCATGTTGAGTGCCCTTTAAGGATTTATTATTTGGGGGAAAATAGAAAATGTCACAAGGTGCAAGATCAATAGACAGGAAATGTAAGGAATGAGCATGCAGGTGATGAGCCAGCTAATGCACTAACAGCGCTCTTTCCCAAATAATTCACTAACAAAGGTGGAATGAATGAGAGTACAAGAAAGCAGTGACCCATATAATTATGAGGCTTAAATGTTAGTTATGCACAGCAAGGAATGTTCCTTAGGGCCAAACTTACAATGCTTCCAATGAATGCACCCAGCATTGCAATAAGAATCTAATATAGAGAACACCATATTCTGTAGAATGTAAGAAGCTGCATGCAATTTTTTTTAGCGTAAGCGGGATCTATTCAATTTAATTATCTTGGATGTATATTTTGAGAAGGCGTACATCGAAGTCAGTTAAAGGTCTAACAGTACCCGAAATAGAACTGCTGGTGGGAAAATGGTGGTGTGAGGACATGATCAGGCATGTGAATGCTTGTGAATGAGAAACAAAATAAACATAAATCACCTGAATCACGCAGAATGTCTGTGTTTCTTTTCCTTGACGCCAGTAAGTGGTTGAAATTATAGAAATGTGAGATGAGTAACAGAAAGATGCAAATATGTTGGTTCAGTGTTTAGAATGTGTGTGGGCTACAATGCCATTGTCAAACTAAAATTATAGCTTACAGCTGAAAAGCTGTGTGAGAAGCATGATTAAGAAATCCCATTTTTGTGTTTGAGTTTTGCCTGTCCTCACACTTCACTGCTCACTTTACAATTAGTTCTATTACCACACATTTACATTACAACATTTAAAAGTATTCAGGTTTAGACTTTTATTGTAAACCTACCTCCCATCATTTTTTCACTATACATCAGCTTGTATAGTGGTGGGGTTAATGAGATTTACTTGCAATTTGCTATTTGCTTGCAATGACCTAACAGAAAGAAACAATGAAGACAGGTAATGAAGACAGCTAATCTATATTCTTTATCTAGAATTCGATACAAAATACGTAAAGTAAAATATAAGTACAATGCTATTGAAGAGAGTTCCTTAAGGACAAAGTGCTTTAAAGAGAGACCAAGTTTGGACAGTAGGCAGTCTTATCTGCTTAGTCTGCAAACTTAGCAGATAAGGCTACAGTAGTCAAGAGACCTGGGTGATGCACCAGGAATAAATAAGGGTGAAGTCGGAGGGCGAGTGTTCCAAATGATACAGAGCAGGAGAAAGGTAAACTATAAAGACTTCTAGCAAGAGATCATCACATCAGAAGCTTGCTAGGATGTTGTTGAAAATGCATACAGATATGTGGCCGCCCACTTTTGTTACTATTAGGTCACCATATGAGCTGCAGTTAAAAAATTCAAACATGTTTTATCAATTTGTCAATTTTACTTAGAATATATGGTTTTAAATCCAGTTCTCATTGGGTTAGTTGCTTCGGTTTGCATTGTCGTATGTGATTTTTTAAAATTACACAATTTACATCAGTAAAGAGAGAGAACTTAAATTTTTCATTCAGTTAAATTTTTAAGCAGTTTAAATGTTTTTAAAAGTATTTAAATGGAGGATAAAACATACAATGCAAAAATAAAATAAACACAAAAGCTGCAAGAATGCAATATTTGAAGTGAAGATAAAATTTTAGTTAGAGAGAAAAAACAGTATTCTCCTGGGACAAGAGCTACTACTACAATATGATATAGACAGCGCATTATATCTTCCTTTTTCCTTTCTTACATTCTGGAAAGTTAAAACATTGTTGACTGCAGATTTATGCAATGATTATTTAATATGAGCCCGACCAATTTTATGTAGTCTGATGGTGCCTTAGCTGGGCCTGACTATACTAATATATACACCTTTTGTCAATTCATCATGTCTAAATAAATGAAAAAACAGTCAACTTGCACACCAATGTGTTAATATTTTCACAGAAATAATAGATTACCTTGGAAGGAGTCTGTTTTCCATTTTTTTGACATTATTATAGTTTTTTCATTAAAAAACAAATAAGTAAATTATGGAGGAAGCTGCTGCATGAATTCTAATTTAATTTGCTTAGTCATGTATTAAAATGCTGTGCGTGCCTTCTTCCTTTCTTGTGCTTCCACTCTGTGTGCGGCTGAAGAGCTGAGTGTTAAAATGAAATGTGAATATTGATGTTAAATAAAAAAGGAAATAAGAACATTAAAATTCTTACACGTTTTAACTTTCATCTCTAAAAATCATTGATTACATTTGGAACTAAAAATAAGTCCTGCCCTTTCACTGTTTTACTGGTTTAATTTACACTTTGACATATCTATGGCAGACACTACAGTCCAGGTCTTTATTTATAGATGTTATGTGTCTATTGTAATTATTTTTGGAGTCTTAAAAATTATAGGCATTTTTGGTGTTTTTTTTAAGATGTCTTTTATGTTTATCTTTTAGTAGTTTATGTGTCTTATGGATCTTTGTCTGGAATAGTCAGTTACGATATATTGTATTATAAACGTAAGACCACAGCCCTAAGGTCAATGCGTTGCAAAGCAGGAATAATGCTTTTTAAGTCCTCCTGCTGTGTGGATTTGTTCAAGCAGTGGATGTTCCAGCTCTGCCCCCGCTTGTGTCCGAAAAAAAGACACAGAAAAGTTTTTGAGAGAGCAATGGAGGTGAGGGACTGACCAGTGAGTACGATGGGCAGTTCAATTGTTGATGTTCTTCAGCATATGCCACCATTGTTTTGAAAAAAATGGGACTAGTGGCTGGAACAGTGTTTTATGACCGGTCCCAAAATAGTTCCATGGCACACCACAACAGGTTTTTTAATATTTGAATTTCTGTACCAATGCATGAGAGGAAACTGGAAGGAAAGACCTTCAGTAAAAATAAAACATTTTGACCTAAGCTGCCTACACCGGCAAGAATAACAAGAATGCAATTGGAGCACACAGTCCACATATGTGAATTTGCATGGAATAAAAAAGTAATAAAAAAGCTTAAAAATACTTGTCAAGAGGCTGTGACAGGTGTTAAATGTCAACAATGAGGTAAGGTGGAGGGATAGAAGTAACACATAGGTGTACCATCTCAATTTCCTAAAGCCCTGAAAAGAAATTATACTGGTGACACTGCCAATGACATTTCTGAGGTGGGGGAGCTGGGCTGTTCTGTCAGCATGTCTGAACTTGTTTCTGTTTTCTGAACTGAGGTTGAACCTGCCCATCGTAAGATTAAAACTGCATTTCCTGTCAGTGTGTATAAACCTTCCCATCCTGTCAGTAAGTCTAAGCTTGTCATTCTGTCAGTAACTTTAAGCTTGCTTGTTCTGTCAGCAAGTCTGAAAAAACTGTCTGTTCTGCCAGTGATGAGTTTCTACCTGCGTTTGTCAGAAACTAATGGCCAGTTTCAAGATGTCATTTGTGTGTACATGTCAGACCCTTCTGGTACTGTTGGTGTTGCAGTGTGTCACAGCCTGCCTGAAAAAAGTGACCTTGTGTACCAGCTTTGTGTGCAGTCTAACAGCACTCACAAGGACATTCTAAAGTCTGTCTGTCCACCCTAAGCATGGCCTTACTTCTGCTTAGCACCCCAGAGGATGACTCATCACTACTCATAACCACCTTAAGCAGTCCAGTTGCTGAAAAGTCTGCTTTAACATCCCTGATAAAACCAAGATTACCTCAAGCAACCCCAGGACACTTAAGTCTGCCTAAAGTTGCCCCTGTACACTGATATATGCACTAAATGGCTTTAGTGCACTCAAATTTCACCCAAAGCCAATTATATTTCCTGTAAAAATTCTAACTTGAAATCAATTCATAAATTTAGTTCGTTTGTGTTTCTGAGCAATAATTTTATTAGAATTCTGGCTTTCACTTCTAATTATTCATAGGATTGGGTGACAGCCACAGATCTACTGATCTCTTTAAACAGGCTGAATACATTTGGAGATGAATTTTTCAAAGATGGCAAAGTGCTCCGCTCCTACTTTTACGCAATCTCTGACTTTTCTGTGGGAGGAAGGTAAGATAAACACAAACACACACACACACACACACACACACACACACACACACACACATATACAGTGGGTTGCAAAAGTATTCATACCCCTTGAACTTTTCCATATTTTGTCACATTACAACCACAAACATAAATATATTTCACTGGAATTTAATGTGAAAGACCAACACAAAGTGGTATACAATTGTGAAGTGGAAGGAAAATTATACATGAATCAACATTTTTTTTACAAATAAAAAACTGAAAAGTGCGACGTGCAAAAGTATTCAGCCCCCCTGAGTCAATACTTTGTGGAGCCACCTTTTGCTGCAATTACAGCTGCAAGTCTTTTAGGGTATGTCTCCACCAGCTTTGCACATCTAGTGACTGAAATTCTTGCCCATTCCTCCTTGCAAAACAGCTCAAGCTCAGTCAGATTGGATGGAGAGCGTTTGTGAACAGCAGTTTTGAGATCTTGCCACAAATTCTCAATTGGGTTTAGGTCTGGACTTTGACTGGGCCATTCTAACACAGGAATATTCTTTTTTTATAACCACTCCATTGTAGCTCTGGCTTTATGTTTAGGGTCGTTGTCCTGCTGGAAGGTGAACCTCCGCCCCAGTCTCAAATCTTTTGCTGACTCCAACAGGTTTTCTTCCAAGATTGCCCTGTATTTGGCTCCATCCATCTTCCCATCAACTTTGACCAACTTCCCGGTCCCTGCTGAAGAGAAGCACCCCCAGAGCATGATGCTGCCACCACCATATTTGACAGTGGGGATGGTGTTTTCAGAGTGATGTGCAGTGTTATTTCTCCGCCACACATAGCGTTTTGCATTGTGGCCAAAAAGTTCAATTTTGGTCTCGTCTGACCAAAGCACCTTCTTCCACATGTTTGCTGTGTCCTCAACATGGCTTCTGGCAAACTGCAAACGGGACTTCTTATGGTTTTCTTTTAACAACGGCTTTCTCCTTGCCACTCTTCCATAAAGACCACATTTGTGTAGTGCACGACTAATTGTTGTCCTGTGGACAGTTTCCCCCACCTGAGCTGTGGCTCTCTGCATTTCATCCAGAGTCACCATGGGCCTCTTGGCTGCCTCTCTGATCAGTGATCTCCTTGTTCGGCCTGTAAGTTTAGGTGGACGGCCTTGTCTTGGCAGGTTTACTGTGGTGCCATACTCTTTCCATTTCCGGATGATGGATTGAACAGTGCTCCGTGAGATGTTCAAAGCTTTGGAAATCTTTTTATAACCTAAGCCTGCTTTAAACTTCTCCAAAACCATATTCCTAACCTGTCTGGTGTGTTCTTTGGACTTCATGATGCTGTTTGCTCCCCAATATTCTCTTAACCAACATCTGAGGCCGTCACGGAGCAGCTGTATTTGTACTGAGATTAGATTACACACAGGTGGACCCTTTTGAGTCATTAGCACTCATCAGGCAACTTCTGAATGCAATTGGTTGCACTCAGGGAAAAGGGGGCTGAATACTTTTGCACGTCGCACTTTTCAGTTTTTTATTTGTAAAAAAAATGTTGATTCATGTATAATTTTTCTTCCACTTCACAATTGTATACCACTTTGTGTTGGTCTTTCACATTAAATTCCAGTGAAATATATTTATGTTTGTGGTTGTAATGTGACAAAATATGGAAAAGTTCAAGGGGTATGAATACTTTTGCAACCCACTGTATATACACACACACACACACACACACACAGAACATTTTTGCATTATTTGAAATGTTTACACTTGTACTGATATTCTATAATATTCTAGACTTAAATTTGATGTTATGTTTTAATGTTGTCTTTTAAAAAATGCAGATGCAAATGTAATGGTCATGCCAGTGAGTGCAGACCCAATGAAGCAGGCAATTTAGCATGTGTTTGTGAGCATAACACTGCGGGAATCGATTGCCAACACTGTGCCCCCTTCTACCAAGACCGTCCCTGGTCCCATGCCACTGGGGATTCTGCCAACCAGTGTGTGAGTAAGTACTCAGCCTGTTAATATAATAACAAAGGCATACAATTAATATGCCTCTGAAACAAATGCTTTCAAGCTGAACAGTTGTTTAGTTCTCTATAATTGTTAATAATTATAAATATTACATCTATTATAAATCTCTGTTTATTGCTGATGCATAATAATTTACATTTTAAAACTGTAACTGAATCGCTCTCTCGCTCTCTTTTTCTATTTCTCACTTAGGGTGCAACTGCAGTGGCCGTTCTGATGTATGTGTCTTTGATGCTGAGTTGTACCGGAGCACAGGTAGTGGTGGCACCTGTATAGGCTGCAGGGACAATACAGCAGGGCCACACTGTGAACGCTGTAAACTAAACTACTACAGATTATCTCCACATCTTCCCTGCAACAACTGTAGTTGTAACATAATGGGTGAGATAATTGCACAATTAATTAAGTGTTGGTTATAAAATTATCTTAAGGTTATCATTTTGAATTTTAAGATTAGGGTAAAATTATTAGGTATTATTAAAGTGGCATATTGTTTTTTACCATGCAACAACTATTTATTATTCAAAAATCATCAGCTGCAGTGGCTACATATTTTTTTAGTTAGTAAGATGAAGTCTAAAGCAAACCCAACAAACATTTACATTTTTAGTAATAAGGAATAGGAAACTGGTTTGAATCGAAGCAAAGATAGGTGGCACAAAATACAAAAACATTCTTCAGCAAAACCACTTTTCTGCTAGTGATTTAAAATTGAGACAAAAGTTTACGTTTCAACAGTACAATGACCTTACCTTAGCAAAACACTAATGTAGTATATTAGTGGTTTAAGGATAAACATTTAAACATGTTGGAATAGCTAAGTCAAATCTATCTCTTTGGCTAGATGTAGGAAAATGAGGCATACTGTACTTATCCAACACAAATTACAGCTAAACTGTTGCAAAAGTTGGCTCTTCAAAGCACTTCCATTAGGTGGATCAATAGTTAAGATGTATTGGTTATTTTGTTCTAAAATCATATCTACAAAGTTATAGGCATGTTTTATTAATAAATAGAAGCAAACCTTTAAATAGTCTATTTTAATTCCAGGTTGTGAGCTAAATATGTTGTTAAATTTTAACATACTTACCCTAGTTTTTTCATTAATTAATGTTTTTTCATTTTTCATAAATTAATGCTATTTAAAACATACAGTGAAAAATAATTATCAATCATTGTTTAAAACATAATAACCTGACATATACTGTATATAACACTGTGTTAGACCCTTTTTAATAGGTAGTGCTGCAGCACACTCAGCAAATGAGTTGGTGGGAGTGCATCCTAAATGTAGTCACCCATGGCTCGGGTGTCTGCCAATAAAATGAATTGTAGTATAGTGCTAGGAATGGAGTTCAACAGCACAAACATCACTGCAGTGAAACAGGAGGAAACTGGCTTGCTTCTGGAAGAAGATGCGAGCCAGGTTGTTATATCTGGCAGGCAATCCAAGGGGAGGCAAAGGGAAGGCATGCCACTAGAGTTACACAAAGTCAGAATAATGAAAGGAATAAGTCTGGAAATGTTAGACAATAAAAGAAACATTAGGGTGGCCTGTACATGACCTCACAGTAAGACCATGAGCTGGAAGTACTGTGCAACTGCACCCATAAAAAACTTAAAATAAGGGGAACAATAGGAATGAGAAAAAATTGATGCTCTTAGTATACATGGCACTTATTAATATAGTAGATATCTGAATGACTGCACACCTAGAGTCAAAAATCTACTTATGAGACATTAACCAGGATGGAGAGCTTCATATTTGTCATGCTATGCAATGTAACATTAAGTTACTATCCGCACTGGAGTCGCTTAGGGCTAAAACAGGGATGAACAGGACAAGCACCAGTCAGGTGTCCACCTGTGCTGCAGTATAAATGCAGGTGACAGCAATACAATGGTGCCACTCCAGGAGCTGAGGTGAGCTTGAATCTCAGGTGATCCAATTGGTGAGAAGAGAGTAACAGAGAGAGAACAGTAGCTGGCTACAATCTAGAGAATAAATGTAAATGTGGTTGCTCACTGCTACTTTTTAATTATATTAAAGTTATCTTGATATTAACTACTTTAAATTATGTATATTTTTAATAATATAAAAATACTCAAAAACCTATGATATAAAACAACACTCTAGCTCATTTAAATTGACATAAATTGAATTTAGAATGTCATAAGTGTACAATCAATTCCCCCTCTTCCTCTACAGGCTCTGTGAGTCTGCAGTGCAATGAGGAAGGAGCATGTGTCTGCAAACAAGGTGTGACAGGAACTAAGTGTGATATCTGTAGACCTGGCTACCATTCCCTTGGCCCAAGTGGCTGCAGGTAAAAACATTACTATTACCAGATAAAATAACAAGGGAATTACTTAAAAACAAACAGAAAATAGTAGACTATTAGCCTTTATACTATTACACAAATTACATAATGCATCACACATAACATAATGTATCACACACATGATAAAATGTATTACATACATAACACAATGCTAACTTTCAGAAATTAAAGAACTGCAATTTCAAGAAATATATTTTTTACAGATTTATTCTGACCAAATTGTACAAAGTCAACTTTCTTAAAAGAATCACCATTAACAGTGAACGATGTTTAGTTAATCGGTGTGTTATGGTAGGTAAAAGGTGGTAAAAGTAAGAGCCTCTGTGACAGAAGCATAGATGAGCAGATGATTCTGGAGGGCAAAGGCAGAACTGAATGCAACAGAGTTTATTAACACACCTGTCGAAGGTTTAGCTAATGATCGGTTGCAGTCTTTATATGCTGGTGCAGTTCTCGATACAACCTGATGGTTGAGACAGCATGTTATTTATGCTCCGTTCAACCAGATGTGTGATTTATTGTCACTGTGTTCTTTCATTCTCTGCCCTGGAAAGAGCAATTTTATGATGTTACGATGAGGAATTTTTCCTGCCTTCAGAGTGACGCCTTTGCTACAATGTTGTCCGATGGGAACATCAAGACTTTAGAGGGAAGCACTGAAAAGGACTATAGATCAAATATGCATCTCTTGGTAGAGAAGCAATTTGGCAATCTGAAGCTGAGGTTAAAGTGTTATGTCTATGTCTAGTATCAAGCTGAGCTGCACCATCATCTACATCTGTCTATTCAAGGTGTGGAGCCACTTTATTGAGCTTCCCACACCACTTTGCGGTTGAAACATGGATGTTTCTGCAGCATTGGGCTTGGCTTTCAGCAGATTCAGCGATACAGTGTTGATAAGCTGTGTGACCGAGCTAAGCTTGCTCACTTGACACGATTATGCATAGCTCCACAGTGGAAAGATAACTGAGGGCCAGTTCTCAGCACACAACTTTAAGAACCAGTTCTGCGAGTGATGTATGGGGCAGTGTGAATTGTATAATTTAGCAATGTGAAAATGTTGAAAAGCCTCTGTCAATGGTTTTACTGGCCAGGCTGTTGAACTGCATCTGTAAAAAAGAGAATCTCCAGTCCAGCAAACCTATGAAGTGAGTTGTTTTGGACAAGTGTCTAGGCCAATTTCCTTTTAATAGACTTTGGTGTAGCCATGGGGAAGGAAATCCAGTTGATTTGTTCTAGGAAGAAGCGATGGTGTGTGTGGGGGGGGGGGGGGCAGTGATTTTAAGCTGTTCTTTGAAGTTTTCCATGAATGCCATGCAAATATGCAAAATAAGTCATGAGAAAACAGACAAAATAAAACAGGTGATTCTGGCACCTCCCAACCAGAGGGCTGCAGACCATCAGTCAGCCAACTCTACTGGCTCATAAAGTGTTCATATTTAAAAACATGAACATTATTAAACCTTTAGATTTATGCTTACATAATGCTGTTTTTAATGCTGTCACATGATTAACTTTTATTTAATATTTGCATGTTTAATATCGTGTTATTTTATCTTTAACAAGGTGACAAACATTGAACACAATAAGTAAAGGTGGCAGAAATTTAGCCCTTAATTGCATAACATTTTTGTATATGTTGGAATGTGCATTTAGGTTGTGTGAGTGCGATCAAAGGGGCAGTGTAGGTGTGTGTGCTGCTGAAGATGGAAAATGCCATTGCAAACCTAGGGTGGAAGGACATTCTTGTGACAGGTAACACATAGAATCACCCTATGAAGTACATAAAATTATTTAAAAATTGGCAAACAAATCGAATAGTAATATATTGCTGTTGTGAGATTGCCAACTTTCCCTTATACTCTAAAGAAGTGAATATTAATGGTGGCTTTTGTGTGTGTGTGTGTGTGTGTGTGTGTGTGTGTGTGTGTGTGTGTGTGTGTGTGTGTGTGTGTGTGTGTGTGTGTGTGTGTGTGTGCACACTTCTGTTTTTAAAAGATGCAAGCCTGGTTCATTCAACCTTAAACAAGACAATCCAGATGGCTGCCAGATGTGTTTCTGCTTTGGTCACTCACTAGCATGCTTGTCATCCAGCCAGCATGTGGCCTTTAACATCACCTCCGATTTTCTACATGGTAATCAACAAACAAATACTTACATTTAAAGCAACAAATATGACTTTAAAAAATTATTCAGTTTAAGACAATGACTGTTCATATGTTTTTTAAGTAGCAAGATTGCATAGTTGCTTTGTGTGTGTGTGTGTGTGTGTGTGTGTGTGTGTGTGTGTGTGTGTGTGTGTGTGTGTGTGTGTGTGTGTGTGTGTGTGTGTGTGTGTGTGTCCAAAGACACCAATGGCTGGCTTGGTGAATTTTCTGGAAGTGTAGAAGCCTCTTTAATATGGAAAGAGGGTGAAGTCTACTTGCTGCCATACAGTGAGGAAGATGCTGGCTACTACAAAGCACCTGGTAGGAAATCCAGCTCACTATGATTTTGTTGTGATAATCAATGTCTAACTTTCTGTGAAAACTCTTGATATCATTAGGTTGACATGTTCTGTATTTCAACTCAATGATACAATATATTGTAATAGCGGTAAAGGATTGAGTCTGTAGAGATAATGCCAATCAATCCTTGAGTGTTGTGAAACAAAGAAAAGGTTTTTATAACTCAAAACTATTGAATCCAAATTAACATGAAACCACAGATGTTGAGGATATGTCCAAACCATTGGTTATGTGTAATAAACATATACTGCAATTTTAAAACTTTGAAAAAAGCCTGAAAGGTTTTGCCACACTCTATTAAAGTTATAATTTGATTATACTGTAAAAACACTTGATGGCGTATTGCTATTGTCGTAATCCTGTTACTTGCATGTCTTTATAGCCCCTAGTTCGATGTTTGATCAAAGAATGGCCTACTATTAGTCCAAGTTAAATGTATAATATTTGGCTGCAGATTAGTGAACAATGTTTAGGCCTAAAGATAAAGATTTGTTCCATGGTTGCCGCTGATTGGGATTCTCTGTCCCATCTATCTCTGTTTCCCTAAGGTGGCAGCCTTCTTCAAAGCATTTTCCAGTGCTTTACAACAGTTTCTCCTTATCACTAAAGAGCAGGGATTTATTGTGTACTTCTGACTGTCAAAAATGGCAGCAATGTATTGCTCTTTCACCATAATTTAGGATCTTAGGTTTTTCTCATTTACTGTTGTTAGTTCATCAGGATATGCTTTTCTTTCCCTGTAGTAACTTGAGGCCATTTTGTTGGACAAATTACAGCTACAGTTTTAAAGAGACTATTGAAAGTATGATCAGGCCTTAATTAAGTTGCACAGTTACTTCTGAAATCTGATGGTTGGTGAGAAGTTTTACCAGGAAAAAAACAGAAATTAAAAAATTAAACTTAAAGGACTAAAAGCCTGTGCTGATTTTCAAGTGGGATCTGAGTGGATTTAATGACTTTTACCTACTACAAATTCATCTTTCCTACCTTTACTGATGTTGTTGCCAGAGCAACAGGGATAACTTCTACCCATGCTTTTCACTATGGATTAGTTCATAGTCGCTATTGCACCATGTAAGTTTGAAGGGCCTTCGGCAAGTGACTAAGTTGTTTAAATAGAAAAAACACTGCATTTGCTTTTTTTCTTCTGCAGTAGATACGTTGATTGCTGATATGTGACCAAGCAATTTACTTACCCTGCATGTCAATGATGTATCAGACTTACTTTTTACTATTGGTTTAAATAGCTACAAAACTTATCATGTCTGAAACCCCACTGGGTTTTTGCCCATTAAAAATCTCAGACAGAAAGTCCAAATCAACCCTGAGTACAGTCTTGAATTACAAAAGAATAAAGCCTGTTTGATGTTCATTCATTTTTCTGTAGAAGCTGGTTTGGTTTATTTATTGGGATATCTTTTAAAATGTAAAATGTAGACTTTTTATTTAATATTGTGCTTTATTGTGAGATTAAAATAGAAATAGCAACATATATTAAGTAATACATCATAAGTGAGGGGGACTATTACAAGTGCCCAGCACTAATAGAGAACAAAAAAACAACAACATTATTATCAGCAGCATAGCAGTTGTAGTGTATATATACTTATTAGGACATAAGTTGTTTACACCTGCATATAGACATTCAGAATTTGGACTAGTATATAAATTTTCTGCTAATCTGTGCAAAAATATACCTCTGTAATGTGCTCACCAGAACTGAGTGTGTACAAAATAATGTCATAATTGCATTTAAACATTTTTTAAAATGTCCATTAGTAATCTGATGCCAAAACTCATAGCATTCATAATAATCAGATTACAAACTAGATAGTATTTCAAAGTTGTTGCTCTCCCTTTGTCGCATGATAACTTGAAATAACTTTATATCTATGTTTAAAGTAAAACATTTAATTATTGGTATATACCTAAAAACTAAAATACTGTTAATGTAGAAATAAGTAGCGTAATTTATTTAATGATATTCTATTTAAAGCTGTGAGTGAAAAAAGGTGTGTTGGAGAAAGAACTTTATTGGGGCTCTTTGAAGTCTTTAATGAGGCTAAAGGAAATGAGAGGTTATTACAAAACCATCATCAGGTCTGCAAACACATATTAGAGAGCACAGCAACTTGTCTACAAAGCATTGCTGTAGCCACAGATCCACGTGCATCTGTCAGACATATGATTTAGACATTTCCAAATTGTTTTACAGTTTCATACAATTTTTTTTTATTCATCACACACACACATACATACACACACACACACACACACACATCTTTGCCAGGATCAGAATCTTTATCTTATATAATGATCATCATGTATGAAAATTCTGATAATGATCATCAGGTTTAAAAATTCTACAGTGTAGCTGGGTTTTTCTTTAACTACTGAAATTGTGGTTTTCTCATTTGTAAGTCGCTTTGGATAAAAGTCTCTGCTAAATGACAATGTTAAAAGATTAGTCATACTCATCAAATTTTTGCGTTGTCTTGGCAAAACTACAAATAATCTGGACCATGTTAAGTTTTTTTTGAATAGCTAGTCTCACATGTCAAAATGTCACTAGCCAGATTACTTCGAGCCTGATCACCCAGTGGTTAAGTTACTGAGTGGGCAAAACTGGTTGGATATTTTCAGAGTGCCACTCAACTCTATCTCTTTGTTACCTGGCCATCACCAAATCAATCAATTAAAAGAAGCAAATCTGGAGAAGGAAATTATACACTTTAATAATTAGCTACAGTGGCTAGAACATTAGCTATGTCACTTGTGACACATCACTATGTCACAGGTCAAAAAATAGATTGCTCAGTTTAATATTAAAGATAATTGCAATATATTTTGCAATAATTGAAAAAATTTTTTTAAATGTAAAATTAAAATATATGTATTACATATACATACATGTATTATATACAAGTATGTATATGTAATAAATGTATGTATGTATGTTAAACTGAATAATAGACTGACTCCAAGATCTTAACTCTAACAAATAATTATTAGCATCTTCTTACACAAATTGGACAAAGAGTCTGACAACACACCATGTCCTTCCTTTCAAATTTTTTTTATCAATTTATAAATTCAAGTAATATTTAAAAATGGCACTGCATACATTCTTTATAACCCCATTGGTAATAAGTAATACCACTGTAAATGTATAATCCAAGTTGAAAATGCAAGTCATACACACTTACAACGCATTTGTGGCTGAATTAAAAGATGCTTGTCAGCTTTACTTTAAAAACAGAATACATAATTAAATTCAGTATATAGGTTTTATAACAATATGATGCTATATGTTATGTGGATAAACTTCCAATAATGAAATAACAAAAGTAACATAATATAAATTTACCAAATGTATTAAATGTTTTTGAATTTAGCCTTCAGGCACCTTCATAATAATATTATCTAAAGCGTTTTCTATGCACATAAATTGTTACTGGATGTCACATTAGTGTCATATTAGGTTTAACATTAAAATGTATTACACATCAGAACACATCTCAGAAGCGGAAAAGTGGCTTTAAATTATGTAATGTGTTGAGTTCAATGTAAATATTTACATCATGTTGAAGTACTTTTATTTTAAAACATGTTTCTTTACTTGTTTATCCTCATAAAATATGTATAATATATAGAAGACTCTGTGGCATTTATCTTTGTATTTTTATTTGTGTACCATATATTTGATTTCACAAAATAAGAAATATAAGAAGGGTGAGCTGAGGGAGCGAGGGACTTTATAGGTGAATGTTTTTTTTCATACATAGAAGGACTTAATAAATGGTATATTACTTATAACGTAATATTCATTAATTGTTCAAGTACTTTTTTTTACAGTAACAATACTCAAATATCTAAAATGGTTGATATTGTTTAAAAGCAAGCTTTAAGTATAAAATATGTCTTCATGTGGTTAGGTTTAATTCTCCAGGTATTTTTATTATATACAACAGTAAAATTCATGTTGTTTTTGCTAGTAGACTGTACATTTAAGAAAAAAATATTTACAGTATTGTAAAATAGGTATTTTACTGGGACGATTTTCATTCTTTGAAATAAGACGCTTTAATTTAGTTATTTTATATATGTATTATAACGTAATGCCAATCACTTTTCACTCATTATCTCACTACAAAAGTTGAGATAGAAATATTTGCTGAATGACAATTAATTAAAGTTGGTGTTCTGAAAGATTCTATTTAACTTCCTTTGTCTTGTCTTATAGCCAAGTTTCTTGGGAACCAGATGCTAAGTTATGGTCAGCACCTTAGAGTGTGGTTCATTGCTGAATCGAAGGAGCTCCTGCCCAGTAGTGTTACTGTGATACTGAAAGGATCTGAACTATCAGTCAGTGTTACTCTGTTTTCCAACCTGTATGTGGAGAGTGAAAAGAGCAACAACCCTCAAAACATCTTTACTGTCAGGTATATGAATAATGAACTATACAATATTAGTAGTGAAGTTCAAAATTACGGGAAACCTTGTTTTTTCTTTGTTTTTTTACTTTTCACTTGAAATAAAGTTTAATAAATTTAATTCATGCCAGGGCGGCACGGTGGCTTAGTGGTTAGCACGTTCACCTCTCAGCGCTAGGGATTCCTGGTTCGAATCCCCATCTGGGTGGAGTTTCCACGTTCTCCATGTGTCCGCGTGGGTTTCATCCGGCTTCTCCGGGTTCCTCCCACAGTCCAAAAACATGGATCAAGTCAATTGAGTTCTCCAAATTGCCCCATGTAGAGTGTGTTTGTGTGCGTGTCTGTGTGTGTGAGTGTGTGCCCAGCGATAGATTGGCGCCCTGTCCTGCCCAGCGCCCGAAACGGTGTATCTGCCCCCCCCCCGTGACCCTAATATAGGATAAAGCGGAAGATAATGAATGAATGAATAATTCATGCCATGCAATTACTTGCATTATTAGTAGCACAATAATAACACTTCAATTATTATTTAATAATATGCAAAAGTAAAAATAATTTTATAACAATGGTTCAATTATGGCAGTTCATCTGCAACTGGCTCTTTATGTTATTTCATAACAATAAGGCTTAATTTTGATTTATCAACTGTTAAAAATTAGAAAATGTATTGACACTAAACACCAACTGCTTCTTTGTACCTACCCCACACAATATGTTACAGCAGGACTCAGGGTTTTGAGTGCAATTTCAACAGCCTTTCTCCTTTTTTTATTCTTTAAATGAGAAACCTTGCACTAAAAATGTATGTTGAGGAGGAAAAAAGATGATGATGATTATTATTATATTATTATATATTATTATTATAACTTCATATAATCTTTGGTCCTTTACAATAATAAAATTAAGATAAAAATAGTATGAAGTTCAGGGCATTGGTGTATAAATGTAGGACATTTTAGACCCAAAATTATTACTAATAAATATTACTTTTTTCAGTACATATTGTTAGACCTGTTTGAACATTTTTGAACTATTCTGGTAGATGCCTTTAAATAATTTTTTTGTTTGTTTAAAGAGAGCTAATTTATCTGCTATTTCTGTTTGTTTATCAACAGCTTGTAAATTTTATGAATACACATGAGGAGGCAGTCACGGTTACACACACATCTCAGCATGTGAGAATGCTTGTATCACTGACAGTGTTTCCTAGCAGTGAAAAACTGTTAAAATGTGGCTTTTAACTAAATTTTAATCAGCGCATGACAATGAGTGAATTGAGTAATGGAAAAGAAAGAACAATGTAGGGGAAAAAATCCCTTACAGTTAATATAATTGTATTTTGTGTATAAAATTGTAGTGTATAAAAGGAAAACCCTATTTACTCCACCAAGTTATGATTTTTTTATGTCATGACGATTGCTCAATATATAGATGTGTAAGGGTATAATTATTAATTGTATCCCAATAATATTGTTTTATTATAAAATACCTGTTAAAGTAATGATAACCATAAATCATTTGGGTGACACTGAGCATTTATGAAGTCATCATTGCTTTTGTGTTTGTGTATTTGTGTTAGTGTGTGTTAGTGTGTGTTAGTGTGTGTTAGTCAGGTTAATGTTTGTGGAGTAATTTTTGTTAAATCTTTTTTTCTCTTTATAGGTTAACTGAAACAGAGGTGACCCCACCACTCACGTCATTTGATTTTCGACGCTTACTCAACAACCTTACAGAATTATACATCAGCAATGCAGGGGGACAAAACTGTAAGTTCACTCTGTGTAAAGTATAAAAATTAATAAAAAATTACTTGCAAATTAGCATCAAAATACATTTCCAAAATACAACATTCCAAATATAACATTTTTAATTGAAAAACTTTAGGAATGGTGATGTAATATACAGTAGTCTGTATAACAGGCTTTTTGGGGTTTATGCAGGCATCAGATTTTATATTTGGTAATATTTGTAAATCACAACAAAATTATTTAGTAAATATATGACAAATGGTTTTAAACATTTCTCAGTCAATTTAAGAAGAAGAAATTAGATTGTTTTGATTGCATTGCACAAAATGGGCAAAATTTTATGTTTTATGTAAAACAAGGGTGGCACGGTGGCTTAGTGGTTAGCACGTTTCCTCTCAGCGCTAGGGATTCCTGGTTTGAATCCCAATCTGGGTTTCCTCCGGATTCTCCGGTTTCCCACAGTCCAAAGACATGGATCAAGATCAATTGAATTCTCCAAATTGCCCCATATAGAGTATGTCTGTGTGAGTGAGTGTGTGCCCAACGATAGATTGGCGCCCTGTCCTGGGTGTATCTGCCCAGCGCCCGAAACGTTCTCCCCTGGATGGGCATGGGGAACCCCCCCGCGACCCTAGTAGAGGATAAAGCAGAACATAATGGACGGATGAATGTAAAACCAATGATATTGGACAAAAGAAGAGGGAAGATTGGAAGATACTTTTCATCAACCCATCAAGTCACTCGTTCTGACTGATAAATGCTTTGTCCATTTTCTAACATCTAATCGATGTTGTACTAAAGAAACAACTGATATGTGTTTGTCTATAGTTATCTTTTTCCATTGTCACGTCTTCGCTCTGGTTTGTCTTCTGTACCTATTTAGTTCCCTGTCTTCTCTTTGTTGATGGGTAGTTGAGTGTATGGTACACTACAGTTGTGTTTAATTTTGTATCCACTCATAAGAAAGTATCTATATTTTCTATTTTATATGCATTTTTAGCTCTGGTTCTCTTCTTTGTTGGTTAATAAAGCTTCTTGCTTGATCTTTGCTTCCTCATAAGTCTCATTACTGCAGACCAGAGGCATCGTGGAAATTATGTTCCTATATGTTTAAAATTAGCCAGACAAAATATGCTACAGCTGTGATTTTTATATTCTGTATTATTAGTAAACATTGGCCTTCTTCACACATATCATGTGTGCATGTCTTATTATTTGACAATTAAACTTTTAACAATTAGCTTTATAACGCTTTGGTTGCAGACTTAAAACAAATTATGTTAGGATGTTTTGGTTAGGGCTGCAGCAATAAATATGTTATGAGAAGAAAAACTAGCTTTTATATATTTTCCAAAATTAGCTAAAGTAGTTGAAACTATTCATGTGAGATGAGCAGCAGCTTTACCTGCTAGTTTTAATTCATCATTAGTTTAATGATCAAGAGCAGCACATAATTCTTTTGAAAATTTCCTGAAGTCATGGACCAAATATTTTTTTTTTACTAATGGATAAATTTTGCATATCTATGACTTATTTATTTGCAACTTTGTATTTAATTTATCTTTTTTTTCTGACACATAGATACATCACAGCTTTTTAGGGTGACTCTCAGCTCTGCAACACTAGTTGGGTCTCACTCCGATACCCAAAATAAGTCCCCTGCCCCCTGGGTAGAAATGTGCATGTGTCCTATTGGATATTTTGGACAATTCTGTGAGCTGTGTGCACCAGATTTTACCCGAGAGATGCCCAGCGCCGGAGCATACTCACCCTGTGTGCCATGTGGCTGTAATCAGCATGGAACTTGTCATCCAGAAACAGGTCTGTTAATGCGCATTTTCTTACATTACTACATCGCATAGAAAGTTAATAATTAGGTTATAATCTAATAATACAATTACTAACAATAACAAATAAAAATTACAACCCACTGTCAGTTTTTTATTTTACTGTTTTCACATTATGTATTGCTTATTATGTTTATGTAGTACATTAATAGCAAAATGTTTAGCAATATACTTACTTGAATCACTATATCAAAAGTAATTTGTTTAAAATGACTTGTTTTGCATGTCTATTGTATATCAAACAATGGGTCCGACATTACATTACATATTTTCTAAAACTGTGAATTCCTTTGACTTTACACATTCGATTCTCTCTCAAATTTAGCATACATCCATCTGTCATAGTCTTCATTTCCCATCTAGAGCAGTCTGCCTGCATGTGATGTGCATACCTGAGACATGTGTATTTTAATTATTTGAAGGGGAAAAAACCTGCACATATTTTCACACATACAGACACATACACACAGACTTGCTTGCTTTAAAAAGTCAATTTAGAAGCTTTTAATGGCTGCAAATTAAACCCTCATAGTTCTACTTATGAGGATAATAAATGATTAGTTCAATACAAGGATTTAATGCTGTAAATTAATGTCAGACATGAGTTGAACTGCATTTATGAGAAATGAGAGATAATAATGAATTCAAGAGCAGGAGAAGCATTTATTAAGGCTGTGTAAGCAATACAGAGGGAAGAGGGACAAAAAGGTGAAGGGAAGAGTAAGAATAGGCTGAAAGATAATCAAATTTAGAAATATGGAGTATTTGAAAGTATAAAGGAAGCTACCAGAGGATCAAATGTATCCTTGGAAAACAGGGAGCAGAGAGTGTTTATTTATTTTAGAATTTGCATAGCTTCAAAGCAGTTGAATGTCCATTATGTCTTCATAAGGTTTGTGAAGAAATAAGGACTTCTAAAGGTTCTTATAAACTTATAAAATATTGCATTAAATATGGAATTTAATTTTGTAACTAATTACAGTTACTAATTTTAGGGATTATTCACTTTGGTTTAATTTCTTAATGGATGGCAGGTTTGCAGACATGACAAAAATGGAAAACATCGTGTATGTAAAATAGCACAGGAACTTTAAATGAATATGCCAATTTAGTCATAAAAGGTTATAATCCATTACTAGCACTGTCAATCAGTTAAAGACATGCTTCTTATTGTGTAAAAGGGGGAAAAAAGGAATGGCATTTATGGTCATGCAATGCACTGCTGGTGCTTCATAGCTGTGATTTATTAAAAGATGTCCTGATTATGTCACTGGCAACTACAGAAGATTAATATAAGTAGTGGCAACAGCAAAATGGGATGTTGCATAACAAAATGTAAATGAAGTTAGCATATGTCAAACTAATTTATATTCAGAGTGAATGTGTTAATTATAATGCCGTTCCTGGTGTGTATTTTACAACAAAATGTTAATTGAAAGCTTGACATCCATTTGGTTGAAATACATCAGAAGGAGATGTCAGAGACCATTAAATTGGTAAGTAGTAATCGAAAAAGGCATCTAAAAAAGGAGAAAAAGTAAGATGTTTATTCCAGTGTGATATTGTATTGTGGCATTATATTGTGCCATTATTTTTCTGGTTCCTGGGTGTAAGCAGAGTGTAAGACAAGGCTGCTGTTTCTGTGATTAACTGAAGTATTTTCAAGATCAGAAAGTCTCCACAAATACATATAAATAGACTAAAATCCTATGAAAAGGAAAAGTGAAGATGAAGGAGATGCTTTTTTGGAGAACTGCAGCCCACAGTTTATGTAATGTGCAACTGCATGTATATACAGCCAAGTACTGATACATATATTCTAAAAGAAATATTTTAATAAAATTTCAATTACTCAACTTCAAAAGTCTAAGACAGCGCTAAATGGACTATTTAAAAGTGGAATGGAACTATCAAAAGTGGAATGGAACTACTTTGCACATATTACTTAAAAAAGATCCATAGATATTTAAAAAAAAACATACAGAGCTGAAGTCAGACACTACAGACTGATGGTCTCCTGAATAGCTTATTTTAAAATTCCAAGACCTTTGCGTCTGAAAAACGGTAGTGTTTTGATTTAATGTTTTTTTTTTTTTGGTTGTTTTAAAATTGACTTCAGTACTGTGACTCCCTTGCTATGTCTGACATGCTCTGGGGCATATTATGTTCTGAAGTACTACACATAAAGACTCGTATATCTATTTAACTTATTGTAAAACTATTACAGTAATCTGTATCAGTATCAGTAATTTCAGTAATTGCTGATTCTAAAAATACTTTGAATTTGGAAACATTTAAAAACAGTTAAGTTGGTCCTTCAAGCTATCTCTATCATTATTTATATATAAACTGGAATGCAGGAAATGTGAGACCACAGTGATCTTTGACCATT